>PVJN01005342.1:0-63227 GCA_004026805.1 Lasiurus borealis
CGGTCAGGGAGAGACACAGAGCCACGGTCAGGGAGAGGCACAGAGCCATGGTCAGGGAGAGGCACAGAGCCACGGTCAGGGAGAGCCACAGAGCCACAGTCAGGCAGCGGCAGTGGTCAGGAGGCAGCTGCACCACAGCCTCCGGGCTGGGCGGCCGGAAGAAGGAGAGGGGCAGGCGCAGGCCTGGGCTGACTTAACGAAGGGCGGGGTTCAGACAGACATGTGGCGGAAGCTCCTGGAAGATGCGGCCATGGCCCTGGGTGTCCTCATGAGCAGGTAAACCTGGGTCGTGCTCCTGCGGGCACCGTGACTCCACGAGCATGCGTCCTGGAGCCCTGCCACGCCTCCCAAGTCTCCTGCCTCCCGTGTTCCCGAGGCCCCCACGCCCGCTGCCTGAGACCCCTCCCCATCCCCTCTCCCCTTCCCTCCTCACACCTGCGCAGACCGGACTCGCCCCTCTGCTCCCCTTACTTACAGCACCTCCAGCCCCCGCAGAGCCCGGAAAGCGCCTTCCTCGATGCAGCTGATGTGGTTCTTGTCCAGCTGTCTGTGAAGCACAGGCAGCGTGTGAAGGGGACGCACACGCTGACAGCAGCGTCCACACATCGGTACCAAGCACTCCGCCCCGCGTTCTTTTAAAGGGCCCGACCCCCTCCTTTGTCCAGGACAAATGTGTCCATCCAAAGAGCAGGTGGGAAGAGCTTAAATGATTCCTTTTTTTTGTTGTTAAACGATAAATGTAAATAAGAGTTCTCTTCGATTCCTCTATCTAACCTCGCCTCTCTCCTGGGATGCAGGCACCCACCCCGACGTGGAGACCACCTAGAAGGTGCTGGCAGCTGAGAGGGGAGTCTGTCACAGGAGCCCTGGCAGCCAGAGCCCGAGCAGAGGCCAGCCCCAGCGCCCGGGGGGCTGACCCGCTGTGGCTGCCTGGAGCGCCGCTCTCAGAGCACACTGAAGCCGGGACCCGGCTCCTTGGGAAAGAACACGGTGATCCATCACCAATGTCTGCTGCAGGCATGCGTGGGGGCACAGGGGGAGCCGGGAGAGACGAGCACGCCAGGCGTTTGCCATGTCTCGTTTAAACCCCAGAACAAGCCTGCGAAGTAAGCTGGACATCCCCATTCTCAACACAATACGGAGAGGCTCCAGAGCTAAGGGACTTGCAGCAGCTTCTACGAGAAGCGCCTGAAAGAGGAGACTCAAGCCCAGCTCTCCAGCCTCCCAAAGGGCAAGGGCACGGAGACTGTCTGTTCAAATGGACCAAGAACATCAGCCTAGCGGCCCACAGCCCCCCAAGGCTGCCCGTCTCCTCCCACTCCAGATTGTTTCAGAAAACCACGCTGGCACTGCCTCCTCACACCAGAGACCAGCTCCCTGGCTGCCTGGACTCCGGGGCTCGGGAGACCCACAGAATACTGCAGGGTGGCCCTGCGGCCCCCGTCCCTCTCCGCCCCAGGCCCGTACTCACAGGTTTTTGAGGTCTGTCGCTCCACGGAAAGCCTTCCTGGGGATGGCCTGGATGGCGTTCTCACTCAGGTCCCTGTGAGGGTGGAGCCAGAGGAAGAAACACCGGTCAGGAGAGGCTGCCCCGGAGGACCCTGAGGAGTCAAGGAGCAGAGGGGGCCGGCAGTGGGGCCAGTCACAGCGGCATCCCGGCCCCGGGACAGTCCCTGACACAGCAAAGCTCCTCATCTGGTAAGCATCGAAATGAATGAATGATGAATGAATGAATGAGCTGGAGCTCGGTGCCCAGCCACCTCCCATTCTCTGGGCAAAGGAGTTGCAACTGGAGGGAGAAGCTTGGAGCATGGGTGACCAGCTCTGCCAGACCCCATCCTTCCTCCCCCCGGACACACACACTCAGAGAGGTCAGCTCCGCCTCGGTGGCACCCTCCAGGGATGCAAAGGCGATGGCAAAGGAGAGACGGGCTTCTCCAGGGGCCCACAGCCACCCCAGGATCGGTGGTAAGTGCTCACGTTCTGTCAGAAAGACCTTTGGCCCCAGGTAACCCGCCAGTAGGTGGCGCCCAGGTCTTGCACTCCAGGCTGGTCTGACTCCAGCTCCCTCGCTCTCAGGACAGCAGGCAGCGGAGCCACCACCCAGACCCGGGCTCACACAGGGACTGGAGCACGCTGACTTCGGGGCTGCAAGGCCACGACCCTGACCGGTGGCTCAGAGGACAGGATCACTGAGGAGTTCATCACCCCCTCTCCCCTCCTCTCCCACTCCTATTAATACCCTGATATGAGGGAGGAGGCATTGCAAGTCTCTGGCCTGTGCGAGCCTAGGCCAGCTCGGGACCCTTCCTCCAGCTCCTCTGGCAAGACTGGGCCTCCGGCACCATCCACCTATTTCTCCATCCCTCTCTCTTCATTACAGGCCTTTTAAAATATATCTATATCTATATCTATATCTATATCTATATCTATATCTATATCTATATCTATATCTATATCTATCTATATCTATCTAAATCTATCTATATATATGTATAGATAGATAAATAGATAGATAGATAGATAGATATAGATAGATAGATATAGATATATAGATATATTATTGATTTTTTACAGAGATGATTGGAGAGGGATAGACAGTTAGAAACATCGATGAGAGACATCAATCAGCCTCCTCCTGCACGCCCCCTACTGGGGATGTGCCCGCAATAAACATACATGCCCCTGACCAGAACTGAACCTGGGATCTTTCAGTCCGCAGGCCAACGCTCTATCCACTGAGCCAAACCGGTTTCGACGATTACAGGCCTTTATGAACGTTCCTTCCCTTCCCACAGCCGTGGGACGAACTGCCACTGTGCTCTGAGCATGTCCCCCCGAGCATTACTGCCCAGCATCTCACACGTGTGAGTGCACCCGCCCCTCACACTGACCTTGGAAAAAGGCTATGCTCACCCCCACTTCACAAAGAGGGAAGGGAGGCTCAGAGAAGTTACCGGCTTCTTTAAGAGAACACAGTCGGCAGGTGGTGGCTTCAGGAGGTGAACCGGGAAGTCAGGTCCTCCAGCCTCCCCTGGCCCCGCAGGCCTGGAGTGGGAACCGTCTCCCACTTGGCAGAGGAGGTAACCTAAATATTTTACCCAAGGTTGACCAGGAGGGCGACCCAGGCAGTCTGCAGGGAGCCCCTCCGCATCAGACACCACAGCCTGGGATGACTGTCCTGACGTGGGACTCAATGGCAGACAGCCCCCAGATCCCCTGATCCTTCTCCTGGGCCATCTCCTTCCCATCAGCCATTCCCCACATGAGCCTCAGGCTCCACTGCGAGCCCTGGGAACATGATCCCCCCACATCACCCCCCCACTCCCTGCCACTGTCCCCTGAACTAGTGCAGCTTCCATCCTTCTGTCCGAGTTTTTCTGCCGAGACAACAAAACAGAAAGTCCACAGCCGAGTGCACACGGCCCCAAGCCCAGGAAGGCCGGCTCCAGTCCCAGCTCCGCACCTCCTGGCTGTGTGTCTGCAGGCCACACGGTTTCCTCGTGTCAGGCAAGTCGTTACTCCCGTGGCCGCCCAGCCCACGCCGGCTCTGCTGTTCCCGTGGTCTGCGGGATGTTCTCTCGCTCCTCTGCCGTGGGATGCCGGACAGAGTACTCTGACAGGTAAATTACTTCCCTGGGAGCGAGCCGCGGAGGTCAATGAGATGGCCCGCACTCCGGGCTCCTGGTCACAGTAACCAGGGCCAAGGCCGATGCGGGAGCCCCACCTGGAACCAAACCGGCCTTGCTGGAGCACCAACATGCTCAGTGGCAGCTGGGCTCACGCAAGCAGAGGTCACGCAATGCGCAGAACACCCCGAGACACGAGCAGCCCTTGGAGAGCACACGGAAAAGCAGAGAAGGAGATCTCCATCTCCTCATTCAGCATGTGTGGGGAGAGCTGACCTCCTGCTGGCGATACTACGAAGACTTACACTCCCGCTTACTATCACCACGGGAAGGGCAGTATTTCCAAAGAGAGGAGCGAGCTCAGAGAAGCAAGGGGAGAAGAGGGCTCTGAAGCAGGCGCTGAAGAGTAAGTCAGAGTTTACCAGGCAGGAAAGGGAAAGGACGGAAGCACGTTCTAAACAGTGGGAACGGCGTTTTCCCAGGGGCAGGAAGGAGCAAGGCAGGTGGGCCGGGGCAGTAGCACACAGTTTGACAGGGCTGGGCTGTGCCCATGGGAGCTTTGTGGTGGTTTTAAACGATGTCCACAAATTCTTCAAAAGATGGAGCTTAATTCTCCCCTTAATTTAAGTGGGTGGGATTTAGGACCTCACTCCTAAAGAATAGAATATGACAGAAGTGATGGGCAACTTCTGAGATTAGATCATGAAAGATCCTTTTACGTAGCTCCCTCTCTACTCTCTCTCAGCTCTCTCTCTCTCTGGGAGAAGCCAGCCACAGTGCCACAGGACAAAAGCAGAGGCCCACGTGCAGAGGCGTGAGGCCCCACCAGCAGCCAGCACCAGCTTGATCTCACCACTTGTGTCCCCGCCCCCAAACTCGGGTGTTGAAATCCCAGTGCCCAATGCGATGCCATTAGGAAGTGGGGGCTTTAGGGGATGCTTAGGTCACAAAGAACGAGCCCTCTGTGAATGGGGTTAGTGTTCTCACAAAAGAGCTCTGAGAGAGCTCCTCGGCCCCTCCCGCCACCTGAGGACCCAGCCAGGAAGCAAACCCTGACCAAACACTCTATCTGTTGGCACCTGGATCCTGGGCTTCCCGTCTTCTAGAACGGTGATAAGCCGCCCTATTGAAACTGTGAGACAGCCGACGTTTATGGTTCTGTGGGGCCGCTCTATTTTGAGGTATTTGGCTACACAACCACCAGTGACCAATACAGGGGTGCTCTGTGGAAAGGACTCAGGAGAGGGGCTCAGAAGCTGTGCTGGAGAGAGTGGTCCTGACCTGGGCGTGAGGATGCCCTGTGAGCTTCTGAGGAGAGCGGGACAATGGCACGAAGGAGCGGAAATGTGTTAGGGACGTGGCGCCATCACTTCCCTCTTTGGACCTCAGCTTCCTCCTTTGTCAAATGCAGAGGCTGGCCCGGATCATCTCTTAGTCTCCTCACTGATGCATGCCCACCCCATGCCAACTACTCCAAGGCATGGCAAGTGAGGCTCTTAGGGCATCTGAGACCCCAGGGAGATGGTGAGGGAAGGGGGGCCCGTTGCTGACTGCATGGCTCTGAGAGGAGTTGGGACGAGAGCGAATAGACACAGCTACCCTCCCGCTCCTCCCCACGGGGAGCAGAGCACACGTGGTGAGGGCAAGACAAAGGCGGGAAGGGCAGTGGCCAAGACACATCTACCGACCCAGGAGGATGGAGGCTACCCTGGGATGGGAACCTCCAGCGGGACCCTCGCCGTGGCCCCAGCTGGCAGCTGGCCCTTCGACCGGGCCTGGGAGGGAGCTCTGGGCTGCACTCACATCCATTATTCCATTTAATCCTCACCACAGCCCTGCGAGGAAGGTTTTCTATTGGTATCGACTCGTTTATTGATTCAGGCCAACCGTGGTCCAGAAAGGTTTCGAGGTGGCTTTTAGGGATTTATAAAACAGCAGGAGAGCGGGAGTGAAAAGTGGGACAAAGAGAAGGAGGAAAACCAACGGCAGATGCCAAGGATGCAGCACCAGGTGACCCACGCACCTGCGGGCTCCAGGGGGGGCACAGCGCTAGGCTTTCTGAGAGCCGGTGCGGAGAGGGGAAACCGTCAGCGGATAGCACCCTCAACATATGCATAAATTTGAAAGGGCCCGTTTCAAAGGATAGCTATTTGCGGGCACTTCAGAGGAGACTACAATTTCCCCAGGGGTCTTCATTAAAAGTGACAATGTGGCCTAATCAATAACACTAGATCTTTATCATAAATGGATTTCGAGTGTCTGCTTCTTATAACAGCATCACATCAAAGTACAGCTCAGCAAAAGCAATGCCATAAAAACTCCCACTAGGAGGGAGGGGCAGGAGCCTCTGTGCAGAGGCAGGAGACATGGCCGTGGGCTCTGGCATGCTCTAGAGCAGCTGGGTTTGCCGGGAGACGATGGGGATAGGTGTTAGCCGGCAAAAGCCTTGCAAGCCAGAGAAAAGGACAGGTTAGAGCAGAGAAGGGTGTAGCTGATGGTTTTTAGACATCGCTCTGGGGACCAAAGCTTACGGAGAAAAGACACTGCCCCTGTGTACACAGCAATACACCAAGAGCCAGCGCAAGAGGTGAGGGTCCGGGGGTGGGAGCAGAGCTGAGCCGACCTGGGGACCGCAGGCCCAGCCCCAGGAGAGGCCACAGCTGGGAGCAGCTCAGATTGTTCAAATGAGGAAAGGAAACGGAGGAAATCAGGGGAGCCTGGGAGACCTGAGAAAAGTGCAGCATGCTGGTAGCAGGAGGGGGTGGGGGTGGAAAGAGGCTGACGCTGCGATGAGAAAGCCCTCGGTTCAACTCCTATTTCTACCCTTGACCAGCCGTGAGCTGCGGGAAGTTTTGCGTCTGAGAGCTATAGTGTCTCTATCTGTGACATGGGAATAAAAACACACACCATACCATGCTTTGGAGAAGATTGAGTTCCTGTATTTGAGCTTCTGTCCTTTTTCCTCCATTTGGCAAAATTTAAGCAATGCTGGCTTTTGTCCTGCCTTAAACACCCTGCCAAACGCTTTCATTGTTCCCAGTTTTCCCTCTAGGGGGCGCCAGAAGCCTTTCCTGGATGTCCCCTCAGCTATACCGCAACCCAAAACAAAGCTACCCACCACCAGCACCCTTTTTTTTGGGTTTGTTTTTTGGCTCCAGTTGATGCCCTTTTCGGTCAACAATTGTTTTGATCCCCAAACCATTTAAATAAAGTTTCTCATCCCCATTTTCACCCCGTTGGCATGAAAACCTAAAAGGTGCGATGTACATCTTTTCCCATCCCGTTCTCCCGGCCTTGATCCTCCTGCATCTTTCTCAAACTTGGTGACCTTGTCACGGGTCCTGAAGTGAGGAGGGTGACCAGGGGTGTGTCCGGGCAGAACGAGCTACACCGAGAGGCCATCCCGGAGGAGGGAGAGTCTGGAGCTGGAAGGACAGCAACTGGTGGCCTGGTCCTGGCCAGGGTAGTGCAGGGCACAGGCAGAGGCTCAGAAAGAAGTCCCGGGCAGGACAGCGGAAAGCAGACTCCCAGAGCGAGGACAGGCTGGAGAGAGAACGGGGCCCTGGGCTGCTCGCCGTTCCCAGGGCATGCGGGCACGCTGAAGGGCCAGGGTCAGGAGGAGAAAGCCCACAGCGGAGTGTCACAGTAACAACGTGGGTTCCACAGGCCCTGACTCACCCTCCTAAGCCATGTGGCCTTAGGCGAGTCATTTAACTAACGTCTTTGGCCTCCGTTTTCTTACCAACAAAATGGGGGTGAGAAGGAGCACCCACCTTTCAGGATCCAAAGTGAGAGGCGCTGTGCGTGGCCCCCGCCTGCCCCTTCACTGATGCCGATGCCCCTTCACTGGTTCCTCAAATCCTCCTGCCACAGGACCTTGGCATCGCCGTTCCCCTGCCCGGAATATTCCTCCACTTTTCACCCAGCAAACCTGCCTATTCCTCCTTCACGCCTCAGCCTACGAACGCCGCCCCTGGCCGCTCCCCCTTGCCGGAGGCTTCCAGGAACCTCGTGCTTTCCTGCCTCGGCACTAATCCAGAACTGTCATGCAATACTGGCGTGCGGAATGCAATGACATACTGGTTTGGGGTTCATTAGCATCCATCTCCCCCAAGGTCAGACACTGTCTGTTTTGCTTCCCACTGTCTCCCTGGGCCTGGCACGCTGCACGGGGGCCGTGATTTTTCGCTGAGTCGAACTAAAGTGGATGCTTGCGTGATTCTCCTGCCCCATCCCTCTGCCTTTTCCTGACTCACCCAAGGAGTCAGGATAGGCTGTGCGGCTGAGAGGAGACACCCTTAGAGATGCGGGCTCTGAACGGGAGGGAAGTGCTGGAGAAACGCTTGCTATTGCCTGTGTTGTTATAATCACCCTTGCCCTTCCTGTCACGCGTCCTTACGGAACATCAGTAACCGGCTGTCCCAGTGAGTTCCCCGGTGGCACCAGCAGCAGCAGCAGGGAGGTGTGGGCAGCCCCTGAGGCAGGAGAGAGACGGACTCTTCTGGGAAGAAAGGGAGCAAGAGCCCCTGGCTGACCATCCACGCTGGGGGCTTGCGATAAGGGGTCTGCAGGCGAGATCCCCAACCTGAACCCCACCACCCGAGATCAGGGGTCCTGAGTCTGGGAACACCTGAGACCCTCTCCAGGGCCCTTCCCCCGAGGAAAAGGGGGCAGCCCAGCCCACACTCTGAGCTGGGCACCATCCCAGGCATCCTGCTCCTTCTGTCCCTCTTCCCGAACACTCTGCCAACCCTGCCAGCCTCTGCCAGGGCTGGGGAGGCAGGGGCTGGAAAGCCGGGGTCGGGACCCCATGTTCTCACTGCTAATCCCCCTTCACGCTCTAACCAGATTGGATCCTGCTGGCAGACAGGCCTCTAGCGGATCAGCGGGAACCCAGCCCGGGGCTGCTGGGCACTTGCCAAGGCCAGACTCGGCCTGGGTTCCTGCCGCCTGCTCGGCCTCCGCACTGCAGACAGCTCAGGGCCAGCTCTGTCTGCCTCTCAAGCCACATGGCAGCCAGGCCTGTCCCCTCAAATCTCCAGCTTCCCTGAGCCCACCCGATATAGGGCCTGGCTGGGAAGGAACCACTGTGGCCCCACTGCTCCAAGCCACTCACCTGGGACTTCCTCGTCCTGAGGCTGTAGGATTAAGGATTTGGCCTGGAGCAAGCAAAGCTGGCCATGTCCCCCCTGCCAGGGGCCCCGTGCAAGTTTCCCAGTCCCTGGAGCTTCAGTCTCCCCTCTGTAAAGTGAGAATAATCATGGGGTGGTGGGGCTTAACTGAGGCTGGTGTGGCATCCTCCGAGGGCTGACAGAGTCAGCTGCCATTACACACACACACACACACACACACACACATATATATATCAGAGAGAGGATGGGAGATGGGGAGAGATAGATAGAAACATTAATGATGATAGAAAATCATTGATTAGCTGCCTCCTGCATGCCCCCCACCGGGGATCGGGCCCACAACCTGGGCATGTGCCCTGACCAGGAATCAAACCATGACCTGCTGGTTCATATGTCTATGCTCAACCACTGAGCCCACTGACCAGACCATTGTTCATCTCTTGTCTTTATGCGGCTCTACAGTGGGGGGGGGGGTGTAGAGGAAGGGGGCAGAAGGAGGAGTGGTGGTGAAAAATCTAGGACTGGGAACCAGGAGGGTGCAGCTCAAGGCTGGCTCCAAGCCCAGCCTCTGGTGATGTGGGATGCAACCCGCACCTCCATCTCCCCTTTCCACAAAGCTGGCACCCCAGTGAGTCAGGAGGATGACATTACACTCAATGTGCCTCACGCTGAGCACCCAGCACGGCAGCCTGATGCTGCTGCTAGTGAGCGTCGCCCAGGACCCCAGAGCAGGTGACTCAGCACCCACGTCTCTGGCTCCTGGACCAGCAGCACTGAGTCACCTGGGACTTTGTCAGAACCATGGACTTTCTGCCCCCACCACTGAATCAGAATCTGCATTTCGGCATATCAAGGTTTGGGAAGTACTGCATCGCACAGGGGGAAGGTTGCAAATGTTTCTTGTCCCCAGCCAGGGCTCACACAAACTGGATTCTAATCCTTGTTCCAGCCAGGATTTCCAAGCCGGGAGCTGAGGCCCTGACTCCTACCCTATTCCTGAGGGGAGGGAGGGAGAGAGAGACTTGGACGCAGACAACCCCAGTGGGTAGAGAGAGGGAAGAACAGCCTCTGACTGCCACCTGTGGCGGGCCAGTGCCCGCCTTCATGGGAGACAGAGGCAGCCCTCGCAGGAGAGGGAGCAGCGATGGCCAGTACATTAGCACCGATGCCCTCCCTACCTTCCTGCTGGGGTTGGGGCCACGGGACTCTGCCTAAGAAGGCGTTGGTGAGAACCGGGCTGCGGTAACCAGCCCCAGGCCAGGAGCTACAGGATGCACTTTCAGGGGAGAGGTTGGCTGTATGCCCTGGGTGGGATGCCAGGATGCACACCCTCTGAGGTGCTCCCGGGGTCTGATGGGACCCTCCCTTCTCTCTGCCTGTCCTTCAAGCCTCCCCTCAATTCCCCTGCTCCCACCAGGAGAGAAAGTCATTCTACAATTACCCCTCCCTGCCCTGCCCTGCCCTGCCCAGCCCACAGGATGGCATCCAGGTGCCCCGGCTCTACCTGTGCAGGTGCACTGCATGTGTGTGCACCTGTCTCTAGATCGCCTTCGAGACAAATTCTTGAAGGTGAGTTCTCTGGTGAGAGGGACCTGAACTGTGCAGCCTAGACTCGCACCTCAATCAGGGACTGGGATTGTATCCACGCGTAAACCTCAGGGGCTCCCAGGAGATACAAACGACAGCTCAGTGGCTGGATCTCAGTGCAATTCTCCTGTGCGTGCGTTTGTTTCATCATCTTCGGAAGGCAAGTTTGGGGTGTGGCGAGGGGTGGGTGTGTGCGGAAGAGACCAGGGGATAGTGCCAAAGGCACACACTGGTCGGGGAAGGGGGCTGGTCCCAAAAGCCACCGGCCCAGTTTCCTTTGCTCTTGGGACCCAACCCTGCTGTTCCTTCTGGAACCGGACTGCTCTCTTGAGGGACCAGGCCCCCTTGCGGATCACTGTGTGCGCCTCCCTGACTCCCTCTCCTCTGCTCCCCCGACAGCCAGAGTCAGGCCACCTGGAGTAAGTGGCGGGCCACCGGATAAGCCAGCATCCGTGAGGACAGGCCCTGGCCAGGCAGGAGTTGGTCTGGGAGGAGAGTCAGGTGGCCTGGGTTCAAAAGCAAGCTCAGCCCCATCGGTTGCCTTTTTGTACCTCAGTTTCCCCATTTGCAGCATAAGCTTATAAAAGGAATAACTAAACAAAGGGGTGTGAAAGCAGTCAGGAGACTGTCTGGCACACAGTAGGTGACAATCGATTGTTTTGCTGGGAAGGCTTCCAACTACTCGTACTAATTGCTGGGCGGTCCAACTCTGTCCCCTCTCCTCCACCGCCTCTGTTCCTCCTAGGCCAGTTATACGACCCATGGAATTAAAGCTCATGCATGCTCTGTGAGGTCTGGAGATATATATATATATTTTTTTTTAAATATATTTTATTGACCTTTTACAGAGAGGACAGGAGAGGGATAGAGAGTTAGAAACATCGATGAGAGAGAGACATAGATCAGCCACCTCCTACACACCCCCTACTGGGGATGTGCCCGCAACCAAGGTACATGCCCTTCACCGGAATCGAACCTGGGACCTTTCAGTCTGCAGGCCGCCGATGCTCTACCCCCTGAGCCAAACGGGTTTCGGCTTGAGGTGTTTTTTAAATGTTGAGCATCCATCCTGCTCCCTGGGAACTCCTGATGTCCAAACTCCTGTAGGTGGTTTTGCAGGCTGACACTACAGATGGTGGGACTTGAGCTTCGAGGGAGAAATGGACAGTGCCAGGCAGTGGGCTAGAGAGATGCCCTCCCTCCCCGTCCCACCATTTGGCCCGGAGCCACGCCTCCTCCTGTGGCCACCCCCTGCCTCCAGCCCCGCAGAGTTAATGTTGCAGAAACCTCATTAGGAAGAGACATCAAGCAGCCTTGAATCACCCAACGCCATAAAACCACCCTGGGTAACATTTCCTCGACGCGGGCTGTTTCTTATGCAGCCGCCAAGCATGACTGCAATCAGTCCCCAGGATAGAGATATCAGCTGAGCTGCACACACCCTGCAAAGCAACCACGGGGCCCTGCCCAGGAGAGCTGCGGTGAGTGGCTTGGGGACAAACAGGAAACACAACCAGCCGGCACTGGCCTGAGCCACCATGGCAAGAGCACGAAGACAACGGGAAGGACGAATAAGCTAGGGGTCAGGGGTCAGGGAAAGGCAGACTCCTCTTATTCTGAGTGTCCAGCAAGACCTTCACTGAGTCTGATCACTGCACCCCCACAAAGCTCGGGCATTCTGCTGGGTGCTGAGCACATAGGCACCGGGGCAAACAGGCTCTCCTCCTAGACACCTATGAGTTGTGAGCGTCAGTGACTTCGGAGATTCCCAGTCCGGACACAGAGTGGTGGGGGCAAGGGATCGTGGTGCAGCAGGAGGAAGAATCAAGATGTAGAGGAAGGAACAAGAGCTTTGGAGCCAGACAAGCCTGCGTTTTACTGCCTGTGACCTTGTGCACATTACTCAGCCTCTCTGAGTCTGCTTGCTCAGGCGTAAAGGAGGGCTAATCACAGCTCCTTCTTGCTGAGTTATGGTGAGATTAAATACCGCGTGTGCCATTTATATAAAGCACAAAACAGGCCAGGGGCAAGGGTTAATGACTGGAAGGGGGGTCCGTGGGACTCCTGGGTGCTGCGATGCTTTACTTCTCGATCTGCTGCTGGTTACATGAGTGTGTACACTTTGTGAAAATCCAGCGAGTTCTATATATGAAAATACGTAACACACAGAAAAGTCACACTCTTCTATATAGAAGTGCTATGACAATGAAAAGTCTTTAACAACACGTAAAAGCACCGATTTCAGTGTGGTGCTTTGTAGGTATGTGACAAATGCCATTGCCCTCCCTCCCCTAGCCCCCAATGAAGGAGGTGCCAAATACCAGAAGAACGAGGGCTCACAATTCTAAGAGCGAGGAAATACCCAGGCCGAGGGGAAACTGCACAGAGGACCACGGGCAGAAACAATGCCCACCCCATTGTGCCAAGAACAGGGGACCAGCTTCAAACAGACATGGAGGTGGGAAAGCAGGCACTGGGGTCCTTTAGTATTTTGACAGTGCCGGCGAGCATGCTGCATCTCCCAGGTCTGTCTCGAACACAGTGTGTTTGGGGTCCACCTCTCCCCGAAGAGCTAGTGAGTTGCCCTGCTTCCAGAGCCAGACCTGGGGGTCCAGTGGGTGGGCTGAGTGCTGATGCTGGAGGGGCGAGGACCTTGGGGACCCCAGCACAGACGTGAGAGGAATGGGCCAAGGGAACAGCCTCCACGGTGGTTCTGAATTCCCTCGCTGCCTTGTTTCAGGAAGGCTTTAGGCAATTTTAAGGATATATTATAAATGGAATGAGATAACAGGAACCAGAAGAAGAGTTTTAAAGAAAATAAGTAGAAACTTTGAACAAGAGAAAAAAGCGCATCCTGTGTAAGAAAACCTTTGCATCTGCTCCAGATGGGCCTCAAGCTTCTCGCAGCCACAGGGGAGTGTAGAGGCTGATGTGCTACAGTTACCAGACCCACAGATGAGCACAGGCTTGGGAGAGGCATGTCTTTTCCTGGTTCTAAAACCAAGCATGTGTGGCCCTCCTCACATCCCCATGAAGAGGCAGCCACAGGATGGGAACCAAGACCTTCACTAGCATCCCCAAAGGAGGCCCACGAACCCCCTTCCGAGTCACAGATCACTGGTTCTCCAAAGGGTCAGTTTGCTAAATTTCTTTATTTTCTTTACCAATTTGGTTTTAGATGGATGATTTCCCATTTGTTTTCTCAGCAGCCTTTGAGGATTAATTGGGTGCCCCAGCCCCAGCTCTTTGCAGTCCCAGGGAGGCATAGGGGTGGTTTTGCAATAGTTCAAATGCCAAGAGCAGGGCAGAGACAAATGGGGCAGTCCTTAAAATGCTGTAATAAAGACAGAATGCAAACCAGTCAACTCGCACCAAATAGTTAAAGGGAGTAAGTCAACGTGATGAATCGGTCATTTGACAAATTGGCCATTCAGCGAATTGACATTTGGCAAAATGGCTTTTAGCAAAATGACATTTGGTAAATTGGTCTCCTTCGGATGCAGCAATGTGTTTCACGGGGCAATTACTTACACGATCACGGCCTGGTGCCAAAGCTCAGGGAAGCCATTCTGCAGCTGGGTCTACCCCACACCATCTACTACACTGCTCTTCACCGGGCTGCCTTAAAAGAGGGTGGACTTAGAACATTTTGAGGGCTGCATGCACTGCACAATATGCAGGCCATCCTGCATACATATGGTTATTCTCAGTCAAACTCGTCTAGACTCTCAGGGAAGACTCTTTGGCTTCTCCTTGATAATGACCAGGAGAAAAATGGACAAGATTCAATGTGGTTTAGGAAGAGAAAGAACCAAAGAGGAGGCAGCAGTGCTGGGCAAGCAGAATCTAGGCTGTGCTTGAAGAAGGGGCTCCACTAAGGGCAAGTGACCAAGATGCCAGCCTGAGCTTCTGCAAGAAAAGTTGGGGGCCCTGGCTAATGCACAGGGCAGCTAATGCCAGAACAGACTTCTGACTGAAGTCCATAGCAGGAGCGGTCCTCTGAGGAGACCCACAGAGTATCATGGAGTCCCTGGCACATCCATAATCTTCTCTTTCCTGACCTCCAAGGGGAAATTTTCTTTTACCAAAAAGAAAATGTGCTGAGCTGATGTAGCCTTGTGGGTTGGCTGCAGGCTCTGCAGGCAGACAGCCTGGGAAAGACAGGCCCATTGTCTCCACATCTGCAGAGCAGTCCAGACCCTGTATGTGTCTTGGTCTCCAGAGTTTCTCAGAAGAAAAATGGAACCTAAGGGATTGAAACGGCAAGAGATCAGCTCCCAGCACATCTGAAGCCCTTCTTGTCCCCCACACAAGTACCCAAGGATGCCAAAGGAGCATAAGACCCCCAATTTCCTTCCAGGCAGAAAGACAGTCCTGCTACGTTATGGGACAGTTGGCTTAGTGAGCTCTGTAGGTGACCACAGCAAGGAAAGCCCAGCCAAGAGAAGCGGCTGGCCGGGAGCTGTCCGTGGTGCTGAACCCTCTCGGCTGCTCTTTTCTCTAGTCAGGGCGTCAGAGCTAAGATACACCTTGGATCCTACCTACCTTTCAACCTTACTCATCTGGCCCACACAACAGACCTTGTCTATTGCACTTTTTTCTTCACAAGCCCACGGGCAGTCAGCTCATAGCATATTCGCAAAGGATTAGAAAAGCACCGTGATAAGCCTCACGGCAGCTATCCTTAGACTCTTTGGGAGAAACATGTGTTGAGCACAATCTATGCTACTACTCTATTTCTCGAGATGGTTGGAACTTGATCCCGCTCCGCTTCTCCAAAAGCCAGATCTTCTGCTGCCTGGACACAGACCCAAGCACACAGAGAGGCGCTAAGAAGTCATCTGGCCTTGCCCCAAATCACTTTCCCCAGATCCTCACACAAAAGCCACTCACTTTAATCCTTAAGACCTTAATAACCATCACTGACTCTTGTAGAGCACACAATTGTTATTATTAATGATAACGATGATTATGATGATGACAATAGCTATATATATGGAGATTTATTATGTGCCTGGCACTGTACTAGGTGTTTTATATATATTATCTCATTAATCCTTAAGACAACCTTCTGAGATAAATATACTCCCATCACTCTGGTGTAGAAGTTGAGAGTGGGAGAAGTTGGGCACGTGTGGGTGGCAAAGAGTATATGGGAACTCTCCGTGCTTTCCACTCAATTTTGTGTGAACTTAAAACTGTTATAAAAAAAAAAGTAAAGTCAGCTTTTAAGCAATGCTCTCACCATACCTATTATCCAGATAATGTAGTGGAGGCATTGTAACTTTCCCAGGCTGTCTACCTGCAGAGCCTGCAGTTAACCCACAAGGCTACATCAGCTCAGCACATTAGCATCATCAAAGTGATGGGCAGGTGGGGGTGTCTAGAAGCATACACATGTCAGCAGTGACATTTGATAGATGAACTTGAAAGGAGGAGGCGAAAACCTAAAATGCAGAGTATGATAATGAACATTCAAAATGTTGACATTGAGTCATCAAGATAAAGTTAAGTTATGCTCAGGACCCTCTGTTTTAGAGCTTAGATAGCTATATAATAAATTTTAGTTACAGTCTTATAAAAAATGGCATGACGCTTGCATGTTTTCTCTGAGCAGCCATGCCCTGGGGAGAGAGGAATGCCAGCCTCAGCCTGGAGTGAGCACTGTCCAGGGACTTGTCCTCACATCTGGATTCCTACAAGCATCTCAGAAACTGTCACTCCTCCCGCCTCCATAGGTTTGAAAGACAAAGAAGTGAGCTTTGGTATCCCGTGGGGAGGAGCTTCAATCACAAGTCAGTACAAGCAGGACGCCTCCTCTGGGCCTCTGAGAATGAAGGGGTCCTGGTGGACAAAGGGAAGACCCATGACCATCAAACATTGGTTTCTCATGGACTTTGGCACCCCCGCTGGGGCACTACCCATGAGCCCCAAACAGAATGAGTGACCATCAAGACTCCTTCCTCCTGCCTTCACCTTGGTGTGGAAGTGAGTCTAACTCTCAGAACCTGTAACACAGAGGGCACCCAGGCCTCCTGTTGTGGCAGCGGTGGCTAGCGCCAGGAGATGCAGGCAAAGGGTGGCAGCTCTGACCACCAGTGTGAACACCAGAAACTGATGTTCAGGCTCAGAAGCTTTTATCTGAGCATCAGAGTTGGCCCAATTCCTGATTCTCAAAGAGGGATGGAAACACTCTCCCACTTCCCAGAGGCCAGCTCCATACTCCCTCTGGCCATGCCACTGGCCCACCCAGGGAATGGCTGGTGCTGCCAGGCACCCTGCTGTCTTATCTCATCCCCGCCACACACCATACTGGGGGCCCTCACTGGGCTGCAGAGCCTAGAGGGCAATACACATGTTGCAACACCTCCCTGTCCTTATGCACCCCTCGCATTGTCTGCAGACTGAATGAATTGGTTAGGACTTTGGGCTTCAGCTCCCTGAGCCTATTTTCCACATCTGTCAATGGGCACAGTAAAAATCAGTATGCCAGAAAGGTGCCCTGAGAGTGAGATCTGTGGGCTGTCGGCTTAAAGCTCAATTAATGGGAGCTGTTGTTACTGCTCTTTTTCCTATTCCTCCAGGTCAGTGGGATGGTGTGATAAATAAGACCTAGTCCATTAAAAGCACTGCTGAAGGTCTTCTTCAAAAACCCGGTGTGTTTCTCAGTCACCTGACAACTGTATCCATGCTCTTTTCCTCTCAGCACTGGCCATAGTTTCCATCAATCAATTATTCTCAGAATTATTGAATTAATGTTTATCCCTTCAATTAAATCATGCATTCTAGGAGGCGAGGGCCAAGTCTGTTCACTGCATGCCTAGCAGAGAGGTGAGACTCATTAAATATTTAATAATTATTTTAGCTATTCAAAGAGGTCAAACTAGCATATGGGAGGGGATCTGCAACATTTTGATGTTAAAAAACAGGTCCCTCTTGGGACTGATGAGATAGGGGTATGAGACCCCCTGCCTGCAACCCCTCAACACACAGCTTTTCCTCCAAGGGGCCTGCTCTCCGGCAAAGTGCAGAAGCTCTGAACTGAGTCCAGACCGCCTCTGTGGCAGTGTCACGTAGAAAGGACACACCGCTAGGCTGAAGGTCCTCTCCACGCTCCCCTCTCGCCATGCCCCTGGCCCACCACGCTGTTCTATCCTCCCCACCACCTCCCTATTCCTCGTGTCTCACAGTATGCACCCCCCACCCACACTCTCATTACTGCACTTGCCACATCGCCTGTCCATGAGTCTCCCACTGATAATAATGATAGATGATAGCACAGCTGCTGTAAAGAATACACCTGCCCTCTGCCTGCCTCTTGGGAAGGCACACTACGTGAGGAGACAGGCAGGCTAGCACCTGAGCCACATCTACAAGTGGGCACAGCCACACCATGACAGAACAGCACACACAAAAAAATGCACCCCTCTCCTCGTTCCCCCCACTCCTGCTTGAGTTTGCTGGTCATAGCTTTCCGTTCCTGTGCTGAGCACCTATCTATCCAGGAGGCCGTAACATCCGGATCTGATTCCGGCATGGGGAGGCCGAGCCTCTGGTATAATAACCTTGTGCCCTAGCTCAGGTTTGCCAGAGCTCTGCACCGGGAGGGTTGTGTGTCCATCAGCGGGGACAGCATTTCCCATTTCTCATCTTTCACCGTCTGAGAACAAAGCCAGGATGGAGAACAAGCAGTGTACTTGTTCTCCGGCCTTGCTACGCAAAGCGTGATCAGAAATGTGCAGTCACGGCATTGGTAGAAATGCAGACTCTCAGGCCCCACCCCAGACCGATGGGATCAGAATCTGCATTTAATAAGGTGATTGGTATGCACGTTCAAGTTGTGAAGCACCAGGTAGTGCAGTAGTCCTCATACGTGGCCAACACTGGAACCACCTGGGTAAAAAATACTGAGATTCTGATTCATTGGTTGGGGGTGGAGCCTGGGCATGGAGATTTTTTTTTTTTTAAGTTCTCCAAGGAATTCCATTGTGCGGCCAGGATGGAGAATCCTTGTTCTAAGCCATGTTTCCTTTATCCCTGTCATCTCCACTTCTCAGGCTCCTCTCTTTGTCCTACCCCACCCAGGCACCCCTCCCTTACAGTGCTACTTCCTTCTCCAGTATTTCTGGTCTCCAGGATAACTGGTGCTAATCAGGGTTAAGGAAAGTGGATCTGGAAGAATAGTTCATACTAGATGGTGAATGACTGACAGTCCTGATTTCCAGGAAGTATGTGCATTTAGAAAGAGGAGGATTCCCAGCCCAGCCTTCCTCGCTGGTGACATCTGAGGAATGTCAACAAAACACTTTAGGCAGAGAGGGCCTTCCTAGTGGCCCTGAAATTAGCCCTTTCTATTCAGCCAAACTTACAATACAGGAAAAGAGCTATTTGTAGCATGGGTGGAAATTTACTATTAAATTCAGATGGTTGAGCAAAGAAACTGCGTGTTTGTGTGTGTGTGTGTGTGTGTGTGTGTGTGTGCGCCCAATTTTCAGTCTCCTACGATGTTGGGCTGTCCCAGGCCATTTTTGGTAGGAATGAGGAAGAAGGAAAGGGGAGAGTAAGAGACCACATTAGAAGCCAGAAGCAGGGGCTGGAGGCCAAGGCTGAAGTGGCAAGATTAGAAGGTGACGATCTCAGCCAAGACCGGTTTGGCTCAGTAGAAGGTGACGATCTCCTTGAAAGGAAGAAAGTGCCATATCTGCCACTCCTTCATGATGACTCTGGTGTGAATGTCCCTGCACAAACACACCCCTTACCCTCACGGGCTGCCATGGGAGGGTGCAGAGACCAAGGGAAGGTAAAGGCTGGACCCGGCTTATTTACCAGATGAGCAGTGGAGGCCCGAACAGAAGCCAGAATCCAGGCCACGTGCTCGGAGCCCGTTCAGGGCACCCTTGGGTAGCACCCTGGAGGGGAAAACTGCAGGAAAGCAATGTGGGAGCTGCAGCCCACTCCCAGGCTCAGGGCACAAATGGCAAAGCCACCCGGTAGAAAGGCATGGAACCCAGAGGCAGAAATGGAGATGAGAGACCAATGAGGAGAAATAGGCAAAAGAGAACGAAGAAGAAAGAGAAGCTAAATGAGAAGAAAAAAAAGACAAAGAGAGGCAGACCACAAAGAGGGTGGGAGGGGGAGGGGCCGTGACCTCCATGATTGGGGATGAGGCTCCGAGGTGGAGGCCAGTGGTACTTGGCTTTTCACAGCGGTGAGTCCGTATCATGCCAGGCAGCCAGCAAAGGTGCAAATGAAAAGAACACGGTGTGTGAGCCCGCTGGGGCCCTCTGCTCTGGCCTGCGCTCTGCCATCCCCTCCGCTCCTGGGCAGGCCTGGTGGCCAGGGCATAATTTGCCACTGGCTGGAGGTGTTAGGCTCTGATGATGAGTGTGAAGTCTTGGGGTGATCTGCCTGCCGAGGTGGGAATGGAGTTCTGGCCACTGCAGCCCCTTCCTGGGTGAATCAAATCTCTGAGTGTGGTGGTGTGTGTTGTGGGGAGCGGAGGTGTTGTCCTCACGGGGAGCTGGGGAGGGAAGGCCTTTGCAGAGAGAAGAAACTATGCTGGATGTAGGCTAGAGGGGTGACAAGGCCGGTAGGGAGAGGCTGCCGTCACAGGGGCTGGAGATTGGTGTTCGGGCTTCTTGGTTCCTGTTCTCTCTTGCACACCACAAATCCAACAAATACTTCCCATGTGAGTTAAGCCAGATTGTCTGGGTTTGAATCCCAGCTCTGCCTCTCAGCAGCTGAGTGACTCTAGAGCTGCCATACTTTTTTTTTTTAATATATTTTATTGATTTTTTACAGAGAGGAAGGAAGAGAGATAGAAAATCAGAAACATCAATGAGAGAGAGACATCGATCAGCCGCCTCCTGCACACCCCCTACTGGGGATGTGCCTGCAAGCAAGGTACTGCCCTCAACCAGAATCGAACCCTGGACCTTTCAGTCCGCAAGCCGACGCTCTATCCGCTGAGCCAAACGGGTCTCAGCTGGAGCTGCCATACTTTTATACGACTGAGAAACTCCTACATCTAGTTAAAGGCATCTGTTGTTGTTTTTTTAAGTTTTCAGTTACACAGCGCTAACTCCAATGCCCCCAGCTTTGAGAGACCAGCAGAGCAGTGCCGTGCCCAACACCACCTCTGCAGAAACACCATCTAGCCAAGACCATGGAGGGCCGGCCTGACCACAGCCGAGAAGCAATGTCCCGGAATGAAGGCACTGCCCCTCCTTCACACCCCAGACTCTCTCTTCGAGAAGGTGCCAGAGACCTGCTGCACACAAACAGAAAGTGATGTTGGGAGCATAAGAGGTCTTGCTCCTTGATATATGTTGTCAGTTTGGCTCAAATAAACTCTTACAAAATTTTCAAGACGGTGGCGTTAAAATGCGAGTGAGTGCCAGGGAGGCTGACAACTGCGAAGACGAGGGTTTTCAGAAGGCGACAAAACCTCCTGGGAGAAGTCTGTCCCCATTCTAAAACTGCCATTCACTTTGCAGAAGGGCAGCTGAGCTGGCTGTGCCCAGAGGACCCTGTTTGTCCCAACTAGAAAAAGGCCAAGGCCTCCGCCGCATGTTGACCTATAGGAATAACTCTAGGCAGCAAGTTTCAGGGCTAGTGCTCAAGCCAGAGCCTCCAGGACCTCAGGGACCCTTATTGTTATTAGGAAAAGGTACTTCTTCTTCAAGATACTTGCACTTACTTGGAAACTGTCAAAGGAAATATACAAATGTACATCTATGGTGTGAATGGTGTCCCTTAAACATGGCACCTCTGGACAGGGCACAGCTTGTACACGGTGACTCGTGCACATCCTCCTGGTCCCACCACAGCTGCATTGACGACATGGCTCCAAAACTGGCTGAGCCGAGCTCCTAGGGATGCCCCAGCCTCATTGGGTGACAAGGACACGAGGCTGCGTGGGCCCTCGTTCAGAAGGCAGGAAACATGTGCGACCACATAGAAGGGTTTGGAGAGTCACACTAAGTGATATAAGACAGACAGAAAAAAGTCAAGAACCATATGATTTCACTCACATGGTGGATATCGAACCAAAAGTAACAAGCCGACAAACAAACAGACAGACATTCAGACATAGACAGTGGTAGGAGAGTCCTCTGAGGGAAGGGGGGTGGAGGAAGTAGAAGAGAGGACAGTGGGTCAAAGGAGGCTTGACTTTGGGTGGTGAACACACAATGCCATATCCACCTGATGTGTGATAGATTTAAGTGTTTTAATATACTTAAAACTATATAATTTTATTAACCAATGTCCCTACAATACTCTTAATAAATTTAGACAAATAAATGGGTGAATGAATCTATAGTTACAAAAAGGGGGGGGGGATGAGAGATTTCTACCCTAAAAGAAGATGCAATGTCAAGTTCATGCACCTGTCATTCATAATGAAAATGCAGCTACACTAAGACGAAAGTCACCCTATCTCTTGTCCATAGTGTGATAAGCACCAAGCGCAGTGCCTACAGAGAGAGCAAAGTCATAAAAATCTGTGGCCTGCATCAACGCTTGACTCAATGAATGGGAGCGCGAATACCTTTGACTTTTATTATAAATTAATTAAAGCTACTTTATGTCATTTGGTTAGTTTACTTTTTTCCCTGGGAAGGATGTTTACAACTTATGAAATTGCTTTAAGTAAATAAATGCAAATTAGTATCTCTCTTTTTTAATATATTTTATTGATTTTTTACAGAGAAAAAGGGAGAGGGATAGAGAGCTAGAAACATTGATGAGAAAGAAACATCGATCAGCTGCCTCCTGCACACCCTCTACTGGGGATGCACCCAAAACCAAGGTACACGCCCTTGACCAGAACGGAACCCGAGACCCTTCAGTCTGTTGGCCGATGCTCTATCCACTAAACCAAACCGGTTTGGGCCAAATTAGTATATCTTAATAAACAAATTGTCCAACCTTAGTTACCTGCCCATGCTCTTCTACCCGCTCCCTCCCCCCCCCAAAAAAAATAAACACCAAACACCCTAATAAACTGCATCTATGCTCTCCACCCATGGTCCAGATGTTGACCTCACCACATCTTAATGCTGTTCATGCACACCAACCATGATTTCCTATGAAAGGTCCCTCTATACCATATGGGCCTTGTGTCATTTCACACCTTCAAATGCCAACTCTGGGACCAGAGAGGAGAAATAAGCATGTCCCAGATGAAGGGAGAGGTGAGAATGAATCAACTACCAGAGAGATTCTATTTTTAAAATATGAGGTTTCTTTCCATTGATTTGAGAGAGAGAGAGGAAGAGAGAGAGAGAGAGAGAGAGAGAGGAATATTGATGTCAGAGATAAACATCAATTGGTTGCTTCCCACATGCACCTTGACCAGGGATTGAACCTGAAACCTGGGTAGGTACCCTGACAGGGGATTGAACCCTCCACCTTTTGGTACACACATGGGATGACATACAATAAAATGAGCCACACAGGCCAGGGCCCAGAGAGACTCTTTTTTTATTTTTTAATATATTTTATTGATTTTTTTATAGAGAAGAAAGGAGAGGGATAGAGAGTTAGAAACATTGATGAGAGAAAAACATCCATCAGCTGCCTCCTGCACACCCCCTACTTAGTATGTGCCAGCAACCTAGGTACACACCCCCTACTGGGGATATGCCCACAACCAAGGTACATGCCCTTGACCAAAATCGAACCTAGGATCCCCCAGTCCGCAGGCCAATGCTCTATCCACTGAGCCAAACCGGTTTCGGCCAGAGAGACTCTTAAAGCGAAGAGTCGAAGTTCACCTGTCAATGCTGATGGGTGCCTGACACTAGTCCCCAGGGCAAAGGCAAGCCACCGCCCCGTGACAGGAAGAGCCGTAATAGCTGTTCAGATTGAACCCGTATCTGTGCTGGGCACTGTGAGGGATGAGAAGCTGACAGGGAAGGATGCGCTGGATCCTGGCTCAGAGGCCTTTATTCCCGGCTCTTGCTGTGTGACCCTGGGTGGGTCCACTCTGTGTCCCCGCCTACAAGATGAGGCCATGACTGTCATCTCCAAAGCCGTGCTTCCCGGGAGAAAACATGCGCACACGCTCCCCTGGGCTCTTGTTCGTGTGCCCGTTCTGACTCGGGGCTCGGGGCGGGCCGGCGAGTCTCCATTTCTGACAGCCAGGTGCTCTGCCTCACTCCCAGCAGCCAAGCAGAGAGAGACGCCCTCCTCCCGAGGGCGGCTGGCAGCTGGCCCCTCTCCTGCCTCTACCCTGGCGCCTGTTAGAATTTCAGTTCAGCAGACAAAACAGCCAGCTGCCGAGAGAGCCCAGGGACCCGGCCAGCTGCTTTCTGCTTTTCCCTTTCCAAACAAAATTTGAGATGTCACTTTTTTAAATCACAGAACAGCTGAGAAAACAAGCGTTTCCTCCATCTCCATCTCTGCCTCCCACCCCCGCTCATCACGTGCCAGAAACCAGCCTTGATATCTTCCTACCATCTCTCCCTCCCTACCCCGGCCCCTGCGCCATCACCCCTCCTTGGACCAGGTGCCCCCAACTCCTCCTGCCCTCCCTGCCACTCTCTGAGCTCACCTCTGGCAGAGGCGGCTTGCCAGGCTTATTTTTAACAGCTCTGATTGAAGCTGGGACCCCGCTGACATTTACACTCCCTCATCATTATCAGCTCGAAGCTTCCAGCAGCCAAGCTAAAAAGGCTCTGCCGAGCAGGAGGGACCAGGAATGAAATGTCAGCGGCTCCACACTCCTGCCTCTTGCCGAGCGAGCGATCCCACCACCTGCCCGCAGCACAGCCCCTTCGCCCCAAATTGACCTGGCGATGTGGCTGGGGGAGGGAGGGAGGGATGCAGAGACCCCACCCTCACCCCACCCCCAGCCTCACACCCAGCAGCCAGTGGTTTCTTGTTCTGGTGACCACATTTTCTCTCCCAAGAATCAGGCCACGTGGTGTGACGGAGAAATGCACAGACGTGAAAAGACGCATCGAGGCAGGAAAATTACACCCCACTTAGTTGTGTATTTAATGAGGGCCACCAACAAGCCCCTCTCAAGTGGCTTTGTCCTCGTTCAGACAGATGTAAACCACCCAACCGTCGCCCCGACGACGAGCTGACAGCTTTCCCGCTGCCCTTGAGCTCTGGGAGACCCGAAGCCCAGTTGTCCCATCGGTAGAAGGAGGGTATAGTCACTCACATCCTCAAAGGGCACCTGGGAGGATGAGTGAGGAGAGGCAGCACCTGGTCCGCAGCCCGAGGCAGGTGCCACCACCAGGCACGCACCTGCACCGCGCCTCCCACAGCTGCTCCTCTCTCCCTGAACCCCCTGATGCTACACATCAGACTTCAGATGCTCCAACCACCTCTCATCCTTCCGGCTGCTGACCCCCTGATCCTCGGGAAGAAGACAAGTGCGAGCAAGGAGCGCATTCATGGCCCCGTTTTATGTCGGCTCAGCGGGGTCAGGGTTCACGGGAATGCGTCCCACTCGTTCTGAGACTCCATTTGTAGAAGGTCTCGAAAACCACGAAATAATTGACTTCTGGGTCAGCGAGGTAATAACTTTCACAGAGAAAGCATTTCTGACTCAGGCGCGAAACTGTCGGTTCATGAAGATGGTGGGGGCGGGGTGGGGGTCAGAGGTGAGAACTGGGATGGTGGTGCCGCTTCTCTTGGGAGGAGAAAGTCACTGTTAAAAGCATGGAAAGGATACCCACCATTCAGATGTCTCGCTGTTTGTTTACCAAAGACGTCTTTCCTTGCCTATCCCGATTCTAACCTAAAAAGCAAACCATCTGAAATGTTTTAGAATGGAGATCTTAAAAACAGTGAAAAGCCCCCCATCTCAAGGGGCCCCTCTATGAAGTCTTCCCTGTTTACCCCATTCTGATCATTCACGATTACACTCTGCCGTCTTGCGGCACCTGGCTATGTGGTCTGGAATGCAATCCATGCACCTCAGGCAAAACTTTAAATCTCGGAAGACCTTCCCCAGCCAGACCCTGTCCCTGGGCAGCCACTGGCCTGGGCCTTCTTGGCCCTCCCCCGTGCAGAGAGGTGGCAGCTGGGTTTGGCTTGTTCGAAGCACTGCCTTCCACTTGCACACACACAGCTGTGAGCGCCGGCCCGATGACTTTGTTAATATTGCTATTTTGATCCTCCCATCCCAAATGAATCAGGAAGCCCAGCTTAGAGTTCCGTTTGCAAAATGCTGATACCCAGCAGCTATCGAGTGTCTGGCAAACCCATCGCCTTGAACGCCGCAGCTAGGACAATACTCCCGAGTGCCTTCCACAGGAAGAGCAGTGGCTGGGTTGTGTAAGGGATGCAACACGCATGCAGGCACCGACCTGCCCTCCCGGAGCTCACAGCCACGCACCACGAAAACGGGCCCAGTGAGGAGGATCCGGGGAGCTAACCACCGCGTTTCATCTCCACCGAAGCCCTGCAGGTCCGTGCTACTGCGATCCCCACGGCAGAGGAGGGGAAAGGCGGTTTCGGGGGCGGTAACATGGACAAAGCCACGTGGCTGGGTGGCAGAGGGCGAGCTTTCACCTCTGACATTCAATGACGCCATCCCTACCCCCTCGAACACTGAGAGAGACAGGACTGAGAGGAAGACAGGACCCTGAGAGAGTCCGGCAATTTGGAGGGTTAGAGGAGGCTAAGAGGGGAGTCAGAGCGAGCAGCATTGCTGTGGGAGCGTCCGGGAAGGGAAGGCTGAGTCACAGGAGGGTGTGGGACCTCCCAGGAGGGCTTGCAGAGGGATCGAATCACCTGGGCCACACAGAGCAGATAGCAGGTACACAACAGCTCGGGGGAGGTGGGGGCACGAGGTGGGAGGTGCTGCCACCAGGAGCTCCCAAAACCAAGGGTTGCACAAAGAGATGGAGACTCTCCAGGACAGAGGCCAGAAGTTATTGGATCTGTTATGCATCTAGTCGGGTGTCCGTCTGTCTGTCTACCCTGCTCCCGGCTCATCGTTTCCACCTCTGCCCGTGGTGGGCCCTGGGCCCTGTCTGCACACATACAGGGAGGTATGCTGGGTATGCAGGGAGGTAGCGTTCCCAGTCTTTTTCCTTCACTCTTCCGCTTCAAGCCAAGCCAGCTGGACAGTTCTTGGGCGGCAGGCCAGACCTAGGAGCAGGAAAGGAGAGGGAAACGGTGGCCACTTCTTGCCCGGGGGTGAGACCGTAGCCACGGCGGTGCCTCGACAGCAGGTCTGGCCGCTCGGAAGAGGAATCTGTACATGGAAACCAGGAGAGAGCAGCCCCGGGCACCTCCATCTCGGCTATGACAACTGACAGCTAATTAGAAAGTTCCACTTGAGCCTCACCCTTTGAAAAGCCATTTAGTAATTAAATGTCTTATCTGTGTTTAAACTCCTTTGACAATATATCCTTAGAGCGTGGCCAGAGAGCCCATTTTCTCACTCGCGTCACTCTGCAAGACACAGCACTGAGTCCCGGCAACGCGCCCATTGGCAATCAGCGACGTTCTGCCCGGAGACGTGCACCTGTTCGGCCTCGGCGGGCTGCTTCCTCCCGGCTCTCGGATTGATTCACACGGAGACTCCGAACAGAAACACGCTCCCCGTGAATATGGCCCCTCACAAGCCCCTGAGCTGGGCCAGGCAGGCCAGGAGTGGGTGAGGGGCCCTCAGCCTCATGGGGCAGGGGGAGGGGCGGTGGCAGCGGCTCACCTGAGTGCAGCTGAAAAGGGTGCACTGTTCGCAGAGCAAGAATAGAATGCTAAACTAATCATAAAATAATAAAGCCTTTATTCGGATAATAACAAGATCATAAAGACTTTATTAAAATAAGAAAAGTCGTAACAAGTGGGTCCGCTTTTCATTACCACCGTGCGCAGGTCGTTGGAAAGGCAGGCAGCGATAGAAAGCTGCTCCCCGCTGCGAAGGAGGCTTCGGCTGACACCCCTCTCCCACGCGGCTGCCTGGAAGTCACAGGGCTCCGGGCCTGCTCCAGAGGGAAGAGGGGGCACCAGAGGAGAAGCCGCTGGAGAGGGAGGCAAGGGAAGGTGAGCTGCGTGCTTAAAGGGACAGACACAGGCAGGTTTGGCCCCACGGATATGCCCTGTCCCGGCTGCAGGAGCAGAAAACAACAGGGAGGTCACCCACACACAGGCCGCACCCACTCCCGCATGCAGCAGGGGCTGTCGGTCATCGCCAGCGTCCCCCGTGGGCCATGGGGGTCTTGCAGAGCTCCGGGGGGTGAGTGGTGGGAGTCGGGGGGAGTGTCAACCCCAAAGGAACACACACAGAAGGAGACCAGATTGGGTGGGAGAGAGTCATGGACGGTCCAGTTTGGGGCACAGAAGGCGCATCTGGAGGAAATCAGAGGGGCGAGGCCGCCCGGATCACCGGCTGCTTGGCGGGAGCAATCTGACTGACAGCCCAGCACTTCTCCCTCGCCGCTCAGGACAGCCTCTGAGGACACAGGCTGTGCTTCTGTTTCCCTTTCTGGGAATTTCCCTCACCATCTCCAGGAGCCAATGAAACGCTGGAGGGGAGTGTACGTTTGAAGGATGAGACCTGGAAGGGAATGTAAACATGACCTGGTTTAACTCTCTCAAGGTGCCAAGCCCAGAGGAGTTGTGCCATGTCTCCAGAGTCACCCCGATGGCTAGCTGGTGCTTCTGTCCAGCCCCCACCTGCCGTGCCGCCCGGAGACACTCAGACATCACCGCCAGCTGTGGGTTCAGGTGCTGCTCTTCACTTACAGCCACGCAATGTGGGACACCCCACCCACGTTTCCTGAGGGTGGCCTGGACTGGAGACTATACTGCCCACGAGCAGCCGAAGAAACACCCCAACACCAGGCAGCACAAGCACTGCTTTCGGGGTGGATATGACTGTGCATGTCTGGGGTGCTTCAGTCAACACCCCTAAGTCACCGCCAATAAGACCAAGTGTCTTTCTAGGATGCAGTCTGGACCTTTGAAACTGGCCTGAACCATCATTAAATTCAGGAGTGTCGAGGGCTTGGGCAACACTCACTGCACTTCGCAGGCCGGGGTCCGGCCCTCACAGTGCTCTCGTCCTATTGGGTCCAGCTCTTGCCTCTCAAAGTGTGGGGTCACCTGGGAGCTCGTTGGGAAAGCAGGAAATGAAGGCCCTCCTGGGCCTACTGAATCAGGATCTGCACTGATACAGACCCCCGGGGAGCCGGGTGCACATGGAAACTCGGGAAGCACTGGTCGAGGGCACTGTGGGGACCCCAGAGGGTGACGACCTTGGAGACAGGCCAACGCTCTGCACACCGTCGGAGACCCCTGCAGACTGTCCACCACAGAGTGTGTGTGACATGGCGTCCCCACGCTCTGACCTCACACAGGCCAGGATGGGAGCAGCCGGCTCGGCCACAGCTCAGCTCTGGAGAGGCTCTGAGTGTCCGAGGATGGCGAGCTCAGTGGGCTCCAGTGTGAGCCGTCATGACACAGACAGCCACCAGGTCTGGAGACCTGCTCTACATAGCACCCAGGGTGTCCAGACCCTGGGGCCCCACAGACCTGGGTCTGCATGCCTGCTCTTCATTCGCCAGCTCTGGGACCTGCTGCCAGTCCAGCAAGTCTCCGGGACCCATTTCCCGGGACCCACTGTGACGTCAGGATAGAGGAGATTCTGGACGCGAACAGGTGGCTCTGGCCTGGTCCCTGGTAGGTGCCCTTGAGGAGTAACAGCCATGAGCTGAGGGGATGAGGGAAGCTGACTGCTTCTCCAGCTGCCCTCAGAGGGCAGAGCTGGGATGGGTGACCGGTGGTTCCAAGTCCCAGGACAGCAGGTTGGACTTAGTGAAGGGAAGAGCTGTGCGCAAGGAGCTAAGTGCAAATATACAGCAAAGGCGGGTGTGAGCATAGTGCCTGGTGGGAGTTCAGGGGAGAGAGCGAGGCATTGGTGGGAGGCACTGGCTAGTGGAGAAGAAGGTGCTTTCCTCATTTCCACTGCCCTAAAGTAGGGGGCCAGCGCCCCCAACATCCAAACAGGTATCTCCTTTCTCTTTCCCTGCAGCAAAGGAGACGAGGATGTAGCTGCAGTGGAGTAGACGCCACAGCCTTCTGAAAGCCCCCAACACTCTCTTTCCCCGCAGCAGCTTCCAAGCAACACCCACCAGGTAACCAAAAAGGAAAGCACCACTGGTCTCCTTAGTAACCACTTCTGAGGCCTCTCAGTAATGATTTTAACAAGCTCCCAGCTCTCTCCCCAAACTGCTTAATTTTTACAGCAATCCTACCCTTCTTTTTCTCCTCTACACAGCCATTGGAGCACATCTGAGCAGAACGTGGTGTGATTTCCAAACCCAGTTAGACAGTGATGTTTTCACAGAGTGCAACGCCCACAATTAATGAACCCTCTGGGAATAAAGTTCCTTCTACCAGGAACGCCATTAAAAACAAAGCTGCAAAAACCCTCACAGAGCCCCCAACCATTGGGTGCCTGGTCACAACCCAGGAGGGGTGTGCACAGTGTGGTTACAGGAAGGGAGGGAGCACCTGTGTGAGCTTCTGGAAGAAAGGCAACAGCCGATGCAGAGGTCCTGGGTGGCATCCAAGGAAAAGCAAGGAGGTTGGGGGCTGAGGTGGGAAGCGGGGGGAGTGGGTATCAGTCTGAAGGAAGCAGGAAGCCATCAGCAGGTTCTGAACAGAAGAGTGACTTAGATTTAGAAGATGGTGCATTTCAGGCACCAGGAACAGTACCAGTACATAGTAAGTGTTCGGTTAACCCAGCTGTTGTCAAACATCACCCCCTGAATATGTGTGGTCACCCAACACATGCATATATGCTCACACCACTCAAAGCACTTCTACCTACTGAGGTGTTCCAGGTCCTTCCGTCCGAGATTCAAGTTCCCCTAAACTAAGGCCGAAAGCACACGTCCAGCTAACACCCCAACCATTACAAACCCATTCTCCCTAGACCTGCAGCTCTTCCCTCTTCATTGCTTCCCCCTGTGTATTTCCCTTCCTCCCAAAGGCCCGCCCCTCTCCGCACTACCCACCTCACAGCCCTCCTAGTGAAAGCTTCCCTCCTGCATCCCCAGCTACATGCCATGTCTCCACCATTAGCCAGGCACACCAGGCCGCTCAAAGACCTTCTCTTCTCAGCCTTGGTGCTTGGTCTCAGCCCCACTGAATCCTGCCTCTGCCTCCTGCCACCATCCATTGGGTAGTGACTTACTGAGCTTCTTTGCAGGGCTTAGCCGTGGCGCTGAAGAAGCCATTATAAAATTCGATAAAATAACTCAATAAACTCAAGGCCCCGATTTGCCCCTGTCCTCCTGAGAGAGATCTGGCCAAGACTTAGCCAGGCTGTGAAAGGGGCAGAGTTGAGCTCTCCCAGCCTGTTCAGGGAGCTGGTATAATTATAAGTGGAAAAGTGGGGGAGGGAGGGTATGGAGAGGAAACGACTTCTTCCTTAACAGACAAAACCTCAACAGACAATAATAAGTCTAATGACGGCTCCGTCCTGTTCACCATTAAGCCCAGGACTTTCCCTCCATTGTGACCACAGATGCAGGTAAGTATTCCGCAAGATAGGAACAAGGTCATGATAAGGAGAAAGAGACTACAGTGGTACCTCGAGATACGAGTGCCCTAACATACGAGATTTTTGAGATATGAGCCGTCAAGCGAGTGAGCGATTTTTGCTTTGAAATACGAGCAACAGTTGAGATAGGAGTAATCGCGCGGATCGGCCGGCTGCACACGACCCACCAGTTTACGGCTACTTAGCGTCTCATAGTTTCCCACACCTCAAGGTCACAGAACGAATTAAACTCGTATCTCGAGGTACCACTGTATTCAAAAACCCTGCCCAATATATCACACACACACACACACACACACACACACACACACACACATGCCTGGCATGGCATGTAGTCATGTTCAAGCCTTGCCTTTGGAGAAAGGGCATCTTTTCCACATCCAAAAGGACCTGAAGAAGCCAGGGAGGCAAGAAGCAGATGAAGAGGAGTTTGAAGCCATCCTTGCAAAGTCGGGGTGGGGAGCACTTGGGCCACATTAGAGGCCTTCAACAACCTTGGAGTAATGGGGGTGGGGCCGTAAATTGCTGCTGTCTTCACAGAAAACGTAGTAAAGAGCACTGGACTCCCACATGGTTTTCTCTTCTTTCTTTCTTTTAACATAAACTGGTATAGCTTTGTAGAGGGCAATTTTATTTCCCATGCCGTTTGTTTTCTTTTGTTTTTTATTTCAGAAAGAGGAAGGGAGAAGGAAAGAGAGACAGAAACATCAATGATGAGAGAGAGTCATCGATCAGCTGCCTCTTGCACACCCTCTACTGAGGATCAAGCCTACAATCTGGACATGTGCCCTCACTGGGAATCGAACCACGACCTCCTGGTTCATGAGTTGAGGCTCAACCACTGAGCCATACCAGCCGCTGAGAGAGGAGTCATCCCCACATAGTTTTCTGAGGCAGGCAGAAGAGATGACAGACCAAACAGGAGTCCGAACCTTCTAGATGACAGCCTAACCAGATGCAGGTAAATCGCAGACCGCAGAGCAGGGTCGGAATTAAGATACTCCAAGTGAAAATGGGCCAGGATTCATGAACTTTCGTTACTGAGGTCTCTCAGGGGGGCTCGGGCTCCTCTTCCTCCAGCATTTTACCAGGTTACCCGTTCCCAGGGCCAAAAATCCAACAGGCAAAGTGGCCAGCTAGAGAAGCAACCCGCACCCAGAACCTGGTCAACGGCCTCTGCCGGGGGCATGATCAGCGGGATCCCCGGTCCTGTGATGGCACCTCTAATGGACGCCCAATGCTTTTGTTCTAGTTGGCTGCTGTTTGCAGGATCCTACTTCCCATGATAACCCTAACTTTGTTCAGGGTTCCATCCTTCCCCACTCCGCTCTGTGATCGAGTGGAGATGACTCCACTCTCAGCTCCAGGCCACCCCATCATTTCTCTGGCCATGGTGGCCAGTGCAAGATGAGACTCTGAGACTTGGAGCTAACATTCTTTCCTGGTGGCCTTGGCACTAAAAGAGTACCAGGCTAAGACTGCTGCCGCCACCTTCAAACATGAATGGAGGAAGTGCTGAGAACTGGGCCAATGTGGGAGAGATTGGGGGAGAGAGGGAGACAGAAACGGGTGGATGGATGGATGGATATAAGGATGGATGAATGGATGGATGGATGGGTCTGGGCCCTGGTATGAGCATTTGTACCCCTAATCAGGCCCCATCTGATTCAAACGCAGGTTTTCCTGATCCCGAAGGAAAAAAGGAAGGAAGTTAATGGGTACTGAGTGTTTATTGCTGGGCTCAAAACAAATGTTATTGCGTTGAATCCCCACATAACCCTATGAAATAGTCTTTATTTCCCTTCCTCATTTTTATTTGTAAATAAGGAAACTGAGACTAAAGAGGTTTTGTAACTGGCCCCCCAGGTCAGCCGATTCACCATTGGAGAGACCAGAACCAGGGTCAGTCCCAGGCTCTGGTCTCTGTGCTGTGCCCCTTGCCCACCCCCTGGGTGGACAGGCCAGAGCTCCAGAGAGGGCTGGGGCCTGAGGGGGATTCCCATTTCGATCACTGAGCCAGGGGGGCTGCCAGTGAAACGTCTGCTCACGGGACTCACAGGCAGAGGCTCTTTGAGAGAGAAATGCCACGTCTGCGGGGACACCCTTCAGCAAGGCCTCTCAGAGCCGCAGAGGAGCGGCTGATAAATGTCACCTCGCACAGGCACCCGGGAGCCCGCACGGAGGGGGCGACCATCTGACTCCCTGCAGCGCAGCCACTGAGCCACCGGCTGTAATGCAGAGGGGGCCTGAGGGTCAGCCAGGTGATCGCCGAGGACAGAGGCCCAACGCCAGGGAAGGTGCCAAACGGGGACACATCGGGAAGGTGTCAGAAACAGCGGACAAGCAGGACACAGGGGGCAGCGTGCCCGCTGACCTGCCCGCGGGCTCGCTCTGTGAGGGTGCATCACACGCCAGTGGCCATGCGTTCCAGCACACCGCTGCGCGGTAAATGCGAAGAGCGGGCCTGCTTTAGCTCCGCGCCGGGTCTGTGAGGACTCGGGCTCCTTTGTTAAAAGAGGGAAGGCAGGCAGCCCGTGTCCCGGCTGCCCCTGGACCTCCGGTCTCCCTGCGCTCTGATGGCCTCCCAGCCTAACTGCACCACGTGGCCCCCGGGGTCTGCTGGTTCCACTCGGCAATCAAGCCCATCTGGTCTCGGACCGGTTCCCGTCTCTCTTCACTACCCAGAGAGGACTCTTCAAAGACAGCACAAAATACAGTGGTACCTCGAGATACGAATGCCCTAACATATGAGATTTTTGAGATACGAGCCGTCGAGCGAGCTATTTATGCTTTGAAATACGAGCAACATTTGAGATAGGAGTAATCGCGCGGATTGGCCGGCTGCACACAACCCACCAGTTTACCTCGACTCGAGCGTCTCATAGTTTGCCACGCCTCAAGGTTACAGAACGAATTAAACTCGTATCTCGAGGTACCACTGTACTGGAGAAGAAATAAAGGAGATGGCAAGGAACGCTCCAGCAGCTTCATCCAAGGTCTGGCTGGGGAGGCTCAGACCCCCACCCTGCTGAGGGCCCCTGAGTGCTGGCAACCCTGCCCCACCCTATGTGCTGCCATCCCAGACAAGAGAGGGGTGGCTGGTGGCGGGCACGGAGCCCGAGGGGAGGGCCAGCACTTGAGGTAAAGTGGGAGCCCGTTTCACCCACACAGAACAGGAGTCACGAGCATGAGGCCTCGGTGAGAAGACAGATCAGTTGGTGAGGCTCCAGTTTGGGAAGAAACAATAATCCAACTGGAAGCCAAGTCTTTCCTGGCCCAGGTCACGGCCCTCCTCCCGCCTCCGCCCAGGAGATGCCTCCTTGGGGAAGTCCTCCACATTCCACCCTTCTCCTCTCTCCGCCCACCCCGTCCCTCCACCAGCAAAGTTGAGGACGTGCCCTCCCCTGAACTGTACAGCCGCTGTAGGAGCCTGCGTGAGGCGCCTGGTGGAAGGTAAGACGCAGTGGGGGGCGGGCAGAGGGTGGGCTCTCCCTGGCTGCCTGGGTTCACATCCTGGCTCTGCCACGGAATCTGTCACTTCAACCAAGTCACCTAACTCCCCCGGGTCTCCATTTCCTCACGTACAAAACGGGGAGAAGAATGGTGCTGAGGGTTAAATAAAATCGTTCATGGAGCCAAAATCAGTTTGGCTCAGTGGATAGAGCATTGGCCTGCGGACTGAAAGGTCCCAGGTTTGATTCCGGTCAAGGGCATGTACCTTGGTTTTGAGCACATTCCCAGTAGGGGGTGTGCAGGAGGCAGCTAATCAATGTCTCTCTCTCATCGATGTTTCTAACTTTCTATCCCTCTCCCTTCCTCTCTGTAAAAAAATCAATAAAATATATATTTTTTAAAATCGTTCATGGAAAGTATCCGGCCCAGCACCTGGCAGGTGCAATAAATGTGAACTTCCATGTTTTCCTCTTGTGCTTTTCCTCCGCTGGATCAGGCTCTGTGTCACCCCATCCATGTCCCCGCACACACCCAAATCCACCTCCTGGCGGCGGCAGCGACACAGAACAGCCACCGGACAGGGTCATCGTGGGAGATCCAAACTGGAGTGAGGGATGCAGGTGACGGCTAAGAGCCCCGCTCTGGATTCAGCGGTCCTGGGTCCGAGTGTGGGTCCAGGGTCAAGGGGCAGTGACTGAAAAAAGACAAGTCCTTTCGCTTCCCTGGTAAAAGTGTCACCCTGAGATAAAAAATGACACCCTCGCAGGATGCTGGTAAGAACTAAAGGAGAAGAGGTTTCCAAGGAGCTTAGTGGAGCACCCGGCGCGTGTTAGGTGCCAACCACGTGGCGGGTTCTGTGGCTCCCATCCTATCTGAAGCGTGTGCCATACCCGAGGCCACCTGCAGCCGCAGCTTCTCTTGAAAGGAAATGGACTCCCCTCCATCTTGTCCTATAGGGCTGGGCCCCCTGCCTAAACCCCCTCCCTTTTCTGGGAGTGGCCACAGATGTGCCAGCAATGTCCTACCTTCCCCGACCACCACCCGAATGGACCAATGAAGCACCAGGAACACAGTGAGGGTCCTAATAAGGCTAAACCACAGAAAGACCCTAATTCAAGTGACCAATCTCTGTAACCCTCGTCACTTCCCTAAGCCCTCCCAATTATCCTACCCCATACAATTCATTGTTCCCACCCAGCTCACTCTCTCATCTCATTGCTGCGCCAGAAAGAAGCTGAGAGCCAAACCCGGGTTTGAATAAAGACTCTTTGCTTTTGCATCGGAAAAGTATCCTTAGTGGTTGATTATTGGGGACCCCGAACTCTGGGCATAACACTCTCTGAAGAGGCACTTACAAGAAGAAAAAGCGGGACAGGGCTGCCTCTGAGATGCGAGGGGAGGAGAAGTGCCTTCCTCCCCGGGCTCGGATCAGAAGAAGAAGGTTCTGGAAACAGCCTGGCAGGGACCCTTCCCGGTGAGAAGCTGGGGGCCCCTGCTGTTCTCCGCCTCTCTTCTCTCTCTGGCTCTGCTGTGTTCCCCCTCACACACTGTCAGCCCTGTGGCCCAGCGAGGGAGGCATGAAAGGACGGAGCCTGGAAATTAACATTTCAAAGTCAGTGCTGGGGGACGGCTGCCGGGAGCTTCCTGCCTGGCGGTGCAGTGTGGGAGCCCCCCCCCCCCCCCGCCCCGCACAGGGGAGGCCAGGGGCGGGCCTGGCGCGTGGGATCCCCCGCAGCTTTTGTGCCTGCTCAGTCACCTCTCCTTTCCCTTCGGGGGCACATGAAAGAGGAACATCTCCCACAGACCTGAGCCAGCGGCCGGAGCCAGCAGCCTTCAAGCACAGTCCTGCGGCCTGCTCTGGGGGAGACGGGGGACCCTTTGGCCTCCTCTCAGCTTGCAGACCTCAGTCCGACGGGCTGGGCAGAATTGGAGAGGAGAGAGCCGTGTGTCAGCTCGGTGTACGCAGAGACCCATGCAGGCAGTCGTTACGGGAGACAGCTGCTGACCGCCCAGCCGGCCCACACAAAGCACTCGTCGCGTGTTCACGGATCCACTGAAATTAGATTTTGCTTGTGAATTGCTTGTTGGCTCGTTCTCTGCCTGTCGGAATCACGCCGGGGGAGAAGACGGGTACCAATCCGTGGCCCGCAACCACACCAAAGGGCCAGCCACCCCCTCCCCGTCAGCACTTCAACAAAACATTCTCTGAGTGGCAGAGACGTTCCTGAGGGCCTCGAGAACAGCACAGGGGGGAAGTGGACAGAAGGACAAACGGTTACAAGCCTTTTGTGAAGCAATTCGCCATATGCCAGGGCAGCTAACAGTGCACATGCCCATGACCTCGCCATCCCACTCCCACGCCTTCCCCTAAGAAACACCTTGAAGCAATTCAAATACACACCTGCAAGGAAACAGATGCATTGTGGGAATTCCATCCAGGGTTGGCAGGCAGGAGCCACAGCCACCCACCTCATCATGGGTGGGTTTCTGAAACCTGGTGCTGAGTTTGAAAAGAAAATGCATTGCAGAAGAACATACACAGCCAAAACCAGTTTGGCTCAGTGGATAGAGCGTCGGTCTATGGACTGAGAGGTCCCACGTTCGATTCTGATCAAGGGCATGTACCTTGGTTGCGGGCACATACCCAGTAGGGAGCATGCAAGAGGCAGCTGATCAATGTCTCTCTCTCATCGATGTTTCTAACTCTATCGCTCTCCCTTCCTCTCTGTACAAAATCAATAAAAATATGTAAAGAAAAGAAGAAAAAGAATGTACATTTCAGTTCCTTTTATAAAAAGTTAGAGAATAAGCAAAACTTCAACTAATGCTTATATATAAATATACATGTAGCACTACTACAGCAAAAATCAGTGCAAATGACTCTGCTGTTGCTAAGGTTAGGATTGGGGGTGGGAGTGGAAGGGGGGGTACCAGGCTGGGCAGGGGCCTTCCAGCAGCCCCGTGATGCTCTTTTGCTTCAATTAGGGTGTGAATTCATGGAAACTCAATTTATTATATATTATTATGCTGTGCCACCAATAGATTATAAATATGCATTATGCATAACGCATGTTAAATCTTTTACATTATTAAAAATTCTCTTTTTTTTAATTTACTTTCACAGAGAAGGCTGACAATAACATTGGTAGGGACATCTGAAGGCAAAAAGGGGCGGGGACTCTGAGGAATGTGGGCGCCGCACTGGCCAGCCACTCCCGTCCTGCCAGCCACTCATCAAAAACTACGAGACAGATGCACAGTAATGGCAGCCGCCCTGACTAAGCGCCCATCATGTCATCCGCACTGCTGGCCCCCCACATAGACCCTGCTAGGTCTCATCGGTACAAGGCGGGGGTCGGCATCGCCAGGGGAAACATGCCTCCGAGAGGGGAAGTGACGAGGCCAGAGTCACCACGAGGGAGCCATCAAAGACACCCCGCCGGGCGCGCCTGCAAAGACTGCGTCTTCCGCGATGCCAAGCAGCCTCTCAAATATTTATAGATCTAAGTGGTGAATGAACCAAAGCGCAATTCAATCCAACGCATGTTTATAAATATTTATAACCAAATGTTTTGCTTTGATAAGGCCTATTCTCCGGAGCGCCTGGCGTCGGACGAACGGGGCTGTTTGTGCGCTCCGGCTGCGCTCACCTGGGAACGCACGCTTCTGTCTGCCGCGCTCGCACCCGCATCCAGATGGCCCGCCGCCGCCCCGCCGCCCCGCCACTCGCTACTCACCGTCATCAACTTAACGCACCGTGAAAATAAGACCGGGAGCTCGGGGACCACGGGGAATTTGTGGGGGAATTTGTGCTCCTCGGCTGCCTGAGATCTGCTCCAGGCTCCCCACCGCTTTCCGGATGAAATCCAAACCCCTCCGCAGCCTGACAGATCCTCTGGGCCACATCATCCTGCTCACAATTCACGCGCGCACACACCGTGGCCCGAAGGCTGGGCTCCGGCTCTCTCTCACCACCTGCCCTCCCGAAGGCTGTTTGCTCTGCTCCTCCCTCTTTCTTCCCCTCCCACCTGGCCTAGCTCATGCCTACTGCACTCCGAGAGCCCAGCCTGGGGCCGCCTCCTCCAGGGAGCTTGCCGAGCCTGAAAGCCTCCTGTAACTGGGCTCCTGTCACTCCCGCACACACTGACCCGGGCCTCGCAGCCCTCCGCACCAGCTCCGCCTTTTCTTGTCTCCCCGCCCGCAGACCCCGAGCTCCTCTTTCTGGAGGCCGGGTGTCGTGCCGTGAATTCAGCGCTTGTTATGAACAAAGACATGTTGTCATCGGAGCCTCATGTCCCAGACCACTTACGACCAGGTTGGGCCAGGACAGACTGTCCGCGTGGACGTGCCTGCACCGGCCTGGGTGAAGCCTTGGCAGCAGCATCTGGCTCATCCTCACAAGCTGCCCGTGGGGCACTGCTATTCCCATCTCACAGATGAGGAGACTGAGCTTCGGAAAAGCGCGGTGACGGACCAAAACCACGCAGCGGTCACCGGGCCCGGCAGGCTCCACAGCTGCGTGGTTCCCCAGCGCCCTGGGAGGTCAGAGGATGGGCTGCCACCGGGCTCTGCTTGCACACACCTGGCCAGAGGGCTCAGAGTCAGGCCTCTCTCCCTCGGGCGTGGGCCAAACCGCCTGCCGGTGCCATCCTGCGTAGGGAGAACTCGGACTAAGCCACTCCTTCCCAACCTTCGAACTTCCCAGAGCACCGGGGACCACCCCTCGCCTGCTCTTCATCCACTGCCACCTCCAGCTTCTTCTCTGACCCCTCACAGGTGTGGTGGGGGTTGATTCTGGGCGCTCCTAGGTTTGGCAAACTGTCCAGCTCAGGCAGGGGGACCAGGGAAATGCCCTGGGCAGTCTCAGCTCCTGCTGCCCTGCCTCCCGGACCCCCAGTCCCACGGCTGGGAGACGCGTGGGAATTCTGATCCCTGGGTCTCCTCGCTTCTTCTGGGAGCGTGGGGTCTTCGGTAACCCGGGTCAGAGCTGAGGGGAGGGCCAAGGAGTGATCTCCGTCACTGGGCACCTGAGGGTGATGGGTCCTTCTCTCCGAGAAATCCAGTCCCCACCTACAAGCCGCCCCAACTTCTGAGGGTGCTGTGGACACAGGGTTTCTCTGCCCTTCCTCCAAGGAGCCAAGGCACAGAGAAGCAGCCTGTGTCAGCTCACAACTCTCCCCACCAGGACTGAGGGGCCTCGGGCATCAGCGGAGCCTTCCCAGAAGCTCAGAGGGCACGTCCTGGCCGGGCAGCGTGCAAGGGCGCGGGCTGAGCACACCGAGTAGGGGCTCTGGGGCCAAACCGGTGATCCAGCCTCGGCTGTGTTCACTTGCCTGCTGTGTGACCTTGGGCACGTTGCATGACCTCTCTGAGCTTTCCTGTGAAAGGAGAACCAACAGAACCTGCCTCGCTGCTGGAAGGTATACGTCGTGAAATAAGGTATGCAGAGTCCTTCGCCGGCCCGAGTCAGGGCAGGTACTGAACAGTAGTCTTCGATTATGATGGCGATGGAGATGAACAACAAGGGGGAAGAGGGAAAATACTAATAATTCATCACCACACTCACCCCTCCCCCCACTCCACCCCCCCCCCCCAGCTAGAGAGAACCCCTTTCTGAACTGTCGGTGGCCACTGCCCACAGGTTGGGCCTGGCATCTGACCTCCCGGTGCTGCGGACCGGCAGCCTGCCCCAGGCCCCTTGTGCCCGGCAGACAGCGAGGTTCCTGGCCGGCTCACTGCTGGATGCGGTGGGCTCAGGGGCTGGGTGTCCTGCCCAATGAACACCCTCCGGAATGCCAGCGGAGCAGCTGTGGTGGCGGTCAGACTCCCCAGGGACAGGGGCCCAGGTGTTCCTGCCTCCTCTCGGCTCCAGGCTAGGGGGCTGGGGGTACTAAGGATTGGGGTGGGCGGGGTACCTGCCACCAGGTGTAGGACAATTGGGCTTCCTCTGTAGAGGTGGGGCAGGATCTTGGCAGCCCATGTGCCCTCTGTGACTTGCACACCATGGAGACAGGAAAGACCAGGGAGTCACGGGTGGCCCCACATATGACCTGTCCATGTTGACAGCACTCAGCCCCACCTAGTGACGAGGTGACATGTAAGTGCACGGCTGGGAACTTGGTCCACAGGCAGCACCCAATCACGGGCTGGTCTTCTGCCTCCTGCCCCCTCACTGTTTGAGTGGGTGGCAGAAGCATGCCGACACCTCACTTCACAGGGAGAAAAGATGGAATCAGAAAGACAGGCAGGAAAGCAATTTTATCTCTGTAGCTTCTGAGAGACAGACTTGAAAGAAAACCCTCATCGCAAAGAAAAGTTAAAGAGGCCCCAACATCGAGGAACTCTGCCCTGGAAGGTCTGAGAGGAAGCATGTAAAGGGGTACGCAAAAGCTTATGAGGGTTAAAAGGGGGGGTAGGCAAGTACAGGGAGAAGGACTAGGAACAATATCTTTTTAAAAATCATAAGAAAGGACAGCTTTCTCTGGCAATCTATTTGCTTATAAAATTTGCTCTAAACATATTCTCTGCTTCGTTATTTGATTGATTTTTGCTTTGTTTAGCCAGTTTAATAAAGCTATTTATCTTTGTGTTTAAAAATAAAAGATGTGATTATTCACTGTATACTAGTAAATGCATGGGGGTGTGGGTTTCCAGAAATTTCGCCCCCCAGGGGGAGGGGGGACCTCTAGAGCATGCTACTGCCACCTAGCGACAGCACACCTGAATTGCAGTGATAGAAGGGAAGCATATAGAGCCCTTGGGTTGCTGGATCTGAAAAAGGATGAGGATTTGGTCATATCACCCACATGCCCGTCACTCAGTTACCAGCAATATTTTGAAAAAAATCAATTAAATCGTTAAAAAATCAGCAGACTAAGGTCCATTCCCAGCCTCTCTTGAGGGCAACTCATTTGCCTAAGCCTCTGATTTTTTTTTTCTCTATAACACGAAGGGAGAGGCCTAAAAGATCTCTTGGCTCAGACATGTGAAAATTCTGCAAATGTATTTCAGAACCCACCCCCCCAGGGGAGTCTTCAAAATGCAGTCATTTGCTTCCCGCCTCAAACTCTAACTTTGTCTTGGGTAGACGCTGAAGTCCCCAATTTTAACAAGCGTGTTCTCATTTCCCTAATGTTTGAGATTTGCTATGGCGAGTCCTTGTGTGTCATGTTTAAGACGCTGCTTTATTAAGTCTAGAAAATTTGAGGTGCCTGGGTCTCACAGCCCTTCCCATTTCCTGGCGGAGGCCTGACTACCACACAATTCCCAATGCAGCTTCGTGAGGCCCCTTTTGTTGGTGGGGTAATGAGAACAGCCCCAGGTCGAGAGCTGAGAGAACTGCGGGTGATCTAAACCCTCATCTCTGGATGCCCATCCCCTTCCCAAGGAACCCGCAGCCTTCTTGACTCGTCTCCCACTTCTCAGTGCCGTGGGGCTGGGGTCCCACCCAGCAACGGGGTTGGGGGCTTGCTCCCAGCTCTCAAAGGCTGTCCTTAGCCCGAGGGATGCACTTCAAACTCCAGCCCAAACTGGCAGAAGGTGAGCATCTCTGCCATCCATCAGAGCACTCCTTGAGCTCCCAAAGGGTCATTGTGGGTGTGACAGTCAACTGAGAAAGGTGAGGGTTCAACCCAAACCTGTGCTCATCTCGTCTGCCCAGCAGGGCACGCATTTCCGTGAGAGGGAGAACGAGTGGTTAGTCTGTCCTAACAGAGAGAAGCAACATGCGGGATGTTTCCAGTCCCAGCTCTGTCCCCCACGAACTGTGTAACCTGGGATGAGAGACTTACCCTCTCCGAGACAGAAAACTGGGATTAAACAAAGTCCTTATATGAGATAATATATGAGAGGTTTATATGAGATAATATATGTAAGGTGTTGTTAACCTTGATGGCTGGAATATAGTAAATGCTCAAACACTGCTAGCTGAAAAAACGTATTCCCACACATTCTCCAAATATGGCTCCGAGAGAAATGGAAATTGAGCCCTGCTCTGGCCGGTCCATTTCACCGGAAGCTGGAAGGGCCCCCACACACCCAACGAAACTGCTCACCGGGGACCGTTATGGGCAGGCACCACGCTAGGCTCCCATCTGTTCTCCCATAGGACCCATTTCTAGACTGGGAAAGGGTTTCTGGCGAAAGCTGACATTGGAAAGAGTCCCCCTTCCCCACCTTTTTATATACATTTCCCCCCCCCCCCCAGAAAGCTGTCTGGGGATCCCCACCCTCAACGGGAAGGTCGGAGCATCGGCGTGTCACCATCTCTGTGCTGACTCAAGCAGCAGGCACACCCCCTTTCCCTGGTCCTCTGGGGTGGGGGTGTCTGTTTCTCTGTTAATGGAAAAGGGAGGGGGAGAGGAGGGGAGGAGAGCGGTCCCCGGCCAACCTCACCACTGCCTCTGTGTTCCACAATTACTGGTACAAAATGACTTGATGAGAGGAACCAAGCCGACATCTGGGTTTCCGCGAGCATCTGACAGGAGCCTCCCTAATTAATCTGGAAACATGCACTGACAAAGCCTCCTCTCGGAGCGCAGTCAGGGAGAAAGCCGGCTGACGGGCCGTGAACAGAAGGCGGTGTGTGGCGGGCGGTGCTCACGGGTCACGGGGAGTGTCCGGAGGACTGGGAGATGGCGCCTTCCGTCCGCCCATCCTCCTCGGCTTTGTCATCTGACCCCCAGAGGACAGGCGGGAGGTGGCCCAGCAGCAGCTGGGAGGGGCCCGCCTGACGCCCATTCCGTGTCGGCAGCCAGCTCGGAAGACAAAGGGACCCAAACATCTCTGCCCCGTCAGCCGCATCGGTGGCTTCGTGCCCACCTGGCCCAGGGCTAGCGTGTGGTTACATCTCCCAGCTCTGAATATGCCTCACATGGCAGATACTTGTGCGTAAATATGTACACACACACACACGAATACTTATCTGTTTAACATCCGTAGACCACCTGTCTAGTTTCTAAGTTTCTCTCTTATAGGCTTTATAGACATTACGACATTTAGTCCTTGTATCAACCCACTGAGGTGTTTCCATTTCACAGTTGAGCAAAACAAGGCCCAGAGAGGTCAAGCTAGTTGCCTAGGATTGCACAGCTACAGACTAGGGTTGGGCAAATAAGGAGGGTGTGTACCAGTCCCCCTGTTAGTACAATCCACACCTCCGCTTCCCCCTGCCCCTCCCTACAACCATTTCAATGTGACTGTTGAAGGGAAGGAGAGTTTGCATCAACAACCTCTGATGATTAGGGCTGAGAAGCCCCAGGGATCCTCATGGCCATCCAAGTGTATCCCATGGGCAGGCCCGAGGCCGAGGGCAGTGCACGGGTAGACAGCCTCCTCCCCCCATACCCTCTCCCTTCATGTTTGTTTTATATCGCAGTCCGGGCCCTGCAGCCCCACCATTCACATTGGATAGTTCATGAAACAAAACCCGGGAGGTGCAGTAAGGCATCTCGAAGGGCAGCACTGAAATCCGGGTTCCCTCTCCCCAGGCCTCCATGGGTTCAGCGGTGGCTCTGGACAGAGGTGGGGTGCTTCCCCGGTACCTCGTGTTCTTAGCATTCTGCCAAGAGCACCGAGGAATCGGGTGCCCCCCTGCCCAGGATGTCTGTGATCTAAGAGCTCCTGTAGATGCGCTCGACAGAGTGCTCAGCACCCCATAAATGCTCGGAAATGGGGACTACGCCCACCGTCCACCTCATTGCTCTGGAGACTAAGCTAAAGGTTTTCATCAGCCCCTGGACTCGGCCCTGCCTCCCCACCTCCCACCCCACGAGAACAGAGAGAGCTCCAAACAAAATGCTGGGCACAGGCCCGGGCAAGTGGAAGAGCCATCAAGGTTGGCCAAGGTCGTCAGGACCCTCCTGTCACCTGCGAGCCTTCTCTCCCTGCCTCCCGGTGGGGCTAGAAGACACGCAGCCCAGCCACTGGCCTGGAAGTGCCAGCATCTCACACCTGCCTCCGGGCTGGCAGGTGGCACCCCTCGGCACTCCCTCCTTCTGTGGACTTGTTCACGGCTCCCCGGTTTCCTCTGGCTTTTGAAAGTTAATTACCGGTGATTTGTTAAGTTCATTAGCTCTGCCTCTCAGCAGCAAGGAAGGCCTGCCATCTGGACCCGTATTTTCATTTTTACGAGAGTTGTTCCATAATTACACAATAAACGGTGTCACCTGCAAAGCCTTGCTCGGCGCTCTCGGCTGACCCCTCCTCTCCTCGGTCTCACCCACTCTCTCACGGGGACGAGTGGGCTTGCTTGTCCGCCCTGGCCTTGGAGTAGCCAACTCTTCTGCTGCACACAGAGCCCTACCAGTTTTCTCTTCCTGAAGAACCTATACCACGCGCCAGATGTAGTACAGGCGCTGCTTACACATTCTTTTACACATGCCTGCACTAATTCCAGGAGACCACTGTCATGAGCCCATTGGCAGAAAAGGAAACTGAGGCTCGGTTACGGATGAAGTAACTTGTCCAAAAGAATGAATAATTGTCACCCTGGCCAGTTTGCTAAGTGGTTAGCATCAGCCGTGAACCAGGTTCGATCCCCAGCCCCAGCACATGCAGGAGGCAACCGATTGATGTGTCTCTATCACGTCAATGTTTCTTTCTCTCCCCCCCCCCACACCGCCTCCTTCCTCCCTCCCTTCCACTCTGTCTGAAAATCAATGAAGAAAATACCCTCAGGTGAGGATTAGGAAAAGAAAGAGAATGCCTAATTTTCAAGTAGTAGGACCAAGATGCTAAATCCACATGCTAAATCCACACCAGAAAAACCTCAGGCTGAGTATAGCCCATCCTTTAAGCCCACCCTCTGCCTTGTTGCTAAATCCAGTTTCCCTCCTGCTTTCTACCGCAGGAGCGCTCAGGCATTTAGTCCTTACCTGAGTTCCATTGTGCCCATCCATTCCCCGCTGATCAGCTACAGTCCTCCTCACCTCTGCTGTTTTACAGACACCAGAAACCTGAGAGCGGATGCACATGAAACCATAGAAAGAGTGGGTTCTATTTATTTGTCACTCACTAAGTAAGCATTGCTCGCTGCCTGGATTACCTCGTGTAACCCACACAGCTCTACAGGTGCTCTAACAAGGCAAGTATCTATGGGCGTGATCAGACCCATTTTACAGAAAGGAAACCGAGGTATAAAGAGATTGAGCCACTGCCCTTGGCCACCCAGTTAGTAACTTAGAGAACCATCATCTGGAGGCAGGCTCTGACCCCCGAGTCTGTGGCGCCGTCCTCCTTGGTGAAGAAAGAGCCAACCGCGCTTCGGAGAGGCTGCTACAGGCATATGGATACGGCTCACAGGAAGGCGGGGGTAGCGGGTTATCAGGTGAGGGCGGACAGATTCCCACAGCGCCACTGTAGGCAAGTGAAACCCTGTTTTCAAGGGAACAATATTGGTCAGGAAATCCAGTCAAGAAATATTTACTGACCACCCAAGGGCTATGCAGACTCTTGCCCAAGGCCTGGTGTGCGTTACAAAGAGGTGAAATCCAGGGCATCGAGGGAGCAGGTAGCCAAGGCAATGAGAGTCGGCTTCTCAGAGGCAACAGTCTCAGTGGAGGGAGACGCAGAGATGACAGAATTGCCCCGACCGTGTGTCCGTGTGAGTTCCCACCCAGGTACACTCCTGTGCATCCCTCCAGAGGAGGGGTCCGCTCCAGGCTGAGGGAGCAGCAGGCACCGGCCCAGAGCAGAGCTTGAGGATGAATATCTGAGGGCTGAGGCACTGAGAGAGGCGGACCCACGGGGAAAGCAGCAGGGAGCCCACCCGTTCCTCCTTTCAGCAGAGGCTCCCTGGGCTTTCCTGGTCTGGGAGCTGGTCTGCGAGGCCAGCACACGTAGGAAGCCAGCCTGGAGCTGCCTCCCTTCCTCGGTTCCTCGGACAGTCTCCAAGTCGGTGCCGTGCCCACTCTGTCTCTGTCCGCAGGCTCACCCCCTCCAGACCTACTCACACATCAGCTCTGGCCCTTGTTAACAGATGCGATGGCCACGGACTCCAGGAAAGAAACAGAGGGATTGTCTGTGAAGCCAGCCCTGTACCAGGGACCTTCAAACACCCGTTAGTGAACCCAACCAACGTCCTTCCATCCCCCCGCATTCTGTTCCCATGCCCGTGTTACAGATGAAGAAGCTGAGGCTCCGTGAACTGTGTAGCATTTGTCCCAGGACACAGAGCTGGTCATTCTTTTCCTAGCATCCTCTGCTCCCTCCTTTCCAAAGAAATGGTCCTCAGAAGTCAACGTCCTGACCTCCCAAAAGGGTCTGCTGAAAAGTCATAAATATCAAGCAGCATCTCCCTACAAACCTGACCTCTTCTATCAACAGGCCGAATTTCAGCAAAACAAAGGCATCCCTTCCACAGGTCAGTGAGATGTGAAAGGGTGAGCCACCCAGCAAAGGGGAGGTGGAGGGACTGCCCTTCCTTTGGCAAAGAATGTAACCTGTGGGGATGTTGGGCAATTAGATTTCTCCAGAACGTCTGATTAATCCAGGCAATCCAGAACAAGCACCTACTATGTGCCAGGCCCAGTTCCAGGCACATGTGAGGCAGAGAAGAATTAACAAGTGTTCCTGTCCATGAGGAGTTAACAGCTAGCAATAGACACACAAGAAACACTTAAGTGCCAAAGCAAAGCCTGGTCCTCAGCCAGAGGTTCGCCAGGCCTCAGGCAGAGTAGGATGTGTTCCAAGGAGTCAGTCAGAATCCCTGTCGCAAATAAACAGTACGCCTCCCCATGTACAGAGACCCAGGGGGATGGTGAAAACCAAACTCACTTAAAAGCAGGAATGCAGAGAAAGCCTCTGAGTGAGGCCACACAGGGCTTCCTTTCCTACATGATATAGTTCTGGATATTTAAATATTTATAACAACTACTAGAGGCCCGGTGCATGAAATTCATGCATGGGGCAGGGGAGTGTCCCTCAGCCCACCTGCACCCTCTCCAATCTGGGACCCCTTGGACATCCCTCTAACAATTCAGGACTGTTGGCTCCCAACTGCTCGCCTGCCTGATTGCCCTTAAACACTTCTGCCTGCCAGCCTGCTCACCCCCTAACCACTCCCCTGCCAGCCTGATTGATGCCTAACTGCTCCCCTGCCAACCCAATTGCCCCTAACTGCCTTCCCCTGCCAACCTGGTCATCCCTAACTGCCCTCCCCTGCCAGCCTGGTCACCCCTAACTGCCCTCCCCTTCAGGCTTGATTGCCCCCAACTGCCCTCCCTTGCAGGCCTGGTCCCTCCCAACTGCCCTCCCTTGCTGGCCTGATTGCCCACAACTCCTCTCCTTTGCAGGCCTGCAAGGTTCCTCCCAATTGCCCTCCCCTGCTGGCTCTCTTATGTCCACATGGGGGCAGCCATCTTTGACCACATAGAGGCAGCCATCTTGTGTGTTCGAGTGACAGTTAATTTGCATATTACTCTTTTATTAGATAGGATGCATAACCTTTGTACATGTTTTACTAATCTAAATAAAATGGCATTACATTTGTGGGAGCTTTGTCCCTGCATGTTTTCTAAAATGATACATGCTCAAAAGTCCAACTGTGACTGGCAGGCATAGGAGGGAAGTCAATGAAGTCTCCAGACATTCAAAAGGGACCACTGGCCTTGGGAAGGTGGGGGCCTTTCAGCCCTGTGCCCCACCCCCGGCATGGTGCTGCCCTCCCTCAGGCCCTGCTATTCCAAGGCTGAGGCCATTCAATGCCTTATCAATAATTCACAGTACAAACAATAAAGCCAGCTGGATATCCTCTGGGGGCAGGTAGGGGCCTCAAGGAGGCTGGCAAGATAAACCTCTAACCTTCTAGAAGCAAACAACTACCGTGTGCCCACCCAGCTTCTCAGGTAAAACAAGATCTAGAAGCACCTCAAGAATCAAATTCCAGCCGGGGAGGGCATAGTTTTGTAAACATTCTCTAAGGCCCCCACATTCCTCTTAGGATAATGAGATCCCCCCAAATATCCAGCATGTGGTCCATCTACCACCCACGAGCACAAGGTATAGCCAGTCCAAGCCTTGCACTGGAAAGCACTGGAAGGACCACTAGACCAGGAATCAGGAGAGTGGGTTCTTGTCCCAGGTCTGCCGTGTGCCCACTGTGTGATCTAATATAAGTGGTTCAACCTCTCTGAGCCCATTAGGATGCAAGGTAATCACACCAGGATGCAGACTTGCACTTGACTTCATATGGAGTTAGTGTTGAGGAGAAAGGCCTCCGTTCTCAGAAATGCACAACTGTGCAAACCTGCCAGGGCCTGAGGGCTGACCTTGAGCAGGGGTTTTCAATCCGTTTCCACACTGAATACTTCCTGCAGACAAAGCCTTACCTGAGGCCGTTATGTAAAACAGATGGACTCTAAGCTGCTTGGTGTGTTGAAGGCGACTGGGAGATCATGGGGAGATGGGAGTTGGGGTTGGGTTTGGGGTTGGTCCTGGCAGTGGGATGGAGCAGCCAGGAGAGGGAGATCCCTGGAGAGAGTCCAGTGGCTGATATTTACCAACTGGTACAGAAGGGCTTCAACATTTTCAGAACTGCGTGTTCATGCCGGCGTGGCTGGGCCAACCAACTCATCTTTCACAAACAAAAATGAAAATATGTCCTTGGAAAAAATCAACCTTTAATGTTCTCACTGTTTCTGTTTTTAATCTTGAAGGGATATCTTAGGGCAAGTATCTCTTGTCTAGAGGAAATATTTTATATGAATTCAGCAATCCATCAACTTCTTTCATGAAATTCAAGTAAAATTAAATTTAAAATTATATCCAAAATATAATTGTTATGGTATGTAAAAGTCTCTGTACTCATCTGTTCATTTCAGAAAAAAAAGATTAAAAGTAAAAAAAAAAAGTGGAACACAGCCTTAAAAACATTAAAAAGGACCCTGGCTGGAAGTTCAGTGGTTAGAGCGTCGGCCTGTGAACCAAAGGGTCTCAGGTTCCATTCCCTGTCAAAGGCATGTACCTTAGTTGCAGGTTCTCCAACCCGCATGGGGCACGTGGAGGAGGCAACCAATCAATGTGCCTCTCTCACATGATGTTTCTCTCTTTCTCTTCCCCCTTCCTCCCTCCTTCTCACTCTCTAGGAATCAATGGAAAAAATATCCTTGGGTGAAGACATTAAAAAGGGATGCTCAGCCATACTTAACATTAAAGAAATGCAAGTTAAAGCAAGATGCTTTTTTTAGCCCATCATATTGGCAAAAATGAATAACGCCTACTATTGAACAAGATGTGGAAAAGCAAAGATTTTCATATATGTACTGTGAAGATGGTCCAGCCTTTCCGGACAGCAATTTGGCTGTAGCCATCCTAAAATAGTGTATTCTGACTTCGCACTTCCACCTCTAGGAGTTGGTCCTACAGACCTAAAGATGTTTACGTGCAAGAGTCAGACTTACAAAAGAATCTTCGTAGCAAGGTTTTTGGTTTTTAAAGAGCAAAAAAACATGAAAAACAATTTAATGACCCTTGAAACATGCATTGAGAGCCCATGAGGTTAGGAAACTACTCTCAATGTGCTGCTCTGGAGTAAAAAGAAAAGGCATATTCCCATTTGGGGTGGGGACGGGGAGGAGGGGCTGGGGTGCAGGTAGGGAGAGAGTGTGGAAAGGAGAATGTCTGTGTTTTTATGTGCAGAGAATATTTCTGGAAGTCTCCATAGGAAGCTGTTTTAGGAGCTGCACCTGGGAAGGGGGCAGAGATTTATTTTCATCTCCTAGGCTTTCGTCCTAATTAATTTTTTTTAAACCAGGTGTTACGTTTTCCGTAACTTTTAAGACACGAGGGCTCTGTTTGGCTTAGACGGGGAGCCTCCTGCATGGGCAGGAATTAAACGTGCAGCCGATGTGAAAGCGTTCTGTAAACTGTAAAGGATCACGCCTGGGTAAAGGGCGATTCGTTTGCACACACGGGCGCCTTCTCACCTGCAACGTGGGTGTTCCTCAGGGAAGAAGAAAACCACTGGGAGGTCTGGTGAGCAAGGAATGGGGTGGCGGGCTCCCTGCCCCCCAGCTTTCGCACCACATTCTCCCCAGAGGTGTTTCAGAGCCGCTGAACGTGGCAGGGGTCCACACCAGCCTTTACCTACGAGGTCCAGGGTGGAGGTGGGGAAGCAGCACCTCTTCGTGGACATTTTCACCTGATGCGCCCACTTGTAGGCCAGAGTCTGGCTCTTAAAGAGTGGGGCACAGGGGCACCTCTTGGAGTCTGTCTTGCTGACACTCAAATGCCAACCGCAGGCTGACGGTGAGTGCCGCTTACAATGGCCGCGGGCACTGTTCCCAGGCTCCCCAATACCCAGCTCAGGACCCACTCCGCCACCGCCGTGGAGGGGATGAATGAGTGGCCGTGGATGGCAACTTGCCTGGGGCTCACAGACTGTTGGCGCCGGAAGAAGTTTCTGGAAGCCCCTTGCTCAAGGCCCGTGGCAAGAAGGGACAGAGGCAAGACTCCAACCAATACCTGTGACCCTTGCCTCCTGCTCCCTCCCCTGCTCATTCCCTGAACAAACACAGAGGGAAGAAGGGAGGGGATATCAATGCATTGCCTCCCTTACTTGGCCTTCCCTGGGGATTGAACCCACAATCCAGGTATGTGCCCTGACTGGGAATTGCGCCCACAACTTTTGGTGGATGCGATGACACTCCAACCAACTTGAACCACCTGGCCAAGGCAAGCTTTAACGTTTTTTAAGTTGGTCTCCATCTGATGGGTCTGTAGAGCAGCGGTTCTCAACCTGTGGGTCGTGACCCCTTTGGGGTCAAATGACCCTTTCACAGGGGTCGCCTAAGATCGTCGGAAAATGCAGATATTTACATCACGGTGCATAACAGTAGCAAAATTTCATGGTTGGGGGTCACCACCACATGAGGTTGAGAACCACTGCTGTAGAGAATCCAAACCAACGGAGGCTTCATTGTAAAAAGACAGGCAAGATCCCGCGCTGCCATGCACTGTCCATTCGTTAGGCGATGCCCGACAGCTCGCACCAGATGCCAGGAGGGCCAGCTCACTGGGTGCTGCAGAGGTGGACTCCAGGTCTCTCCCCAGCGGGCTCCGATCACGCCACGTGAGCAGAAACAGCCCTGCTGGGGCCACATCCCAAACCCGGGCTCCGTCAGCTCCACTTCTGAGTATGCGAGCTCCACTTTACAAAGTGGAAATCGGGGCTCCCGGCTATGGCTCCCCATCCTGCTCGCCTTCAGCTGGGAGACTCTGGGGAAGTCCTGCCACCTCTCTGGGCCTCCGTTTCCTCATCTGTAAAGCTGGGGCCTGCCTTAGAACCTCTCTCAGGTTCTCCGCAGTTCATCTCAGACTAAAGCCACGGACGAATCCTCCGGTATGAGGGCGGAACCCCAAAAGCAAAGAACTGAGAAGCAACAGCCTGAACAAACCTGCCTGAGGTCAGCCCAGCCACGCCCACCTCACGGAGGCTTCTCTGTCAGCCCTTGATCCATCCACGCTGCCCTCCCTCTCTCAGCAGATCGTCACAGTCTCAGGGCTCTCTCCCTCCCTTCCCACAGAAAGCCTGAACCACAGTCCCAGGGGGCTCTTCATTGCATTTGAGAAACAAGCGTTTTGAATGAGCATATGTAATTGTGAAGATGGGCCCAGCAGGGTAACCAGGAGTGTTCTCCCTCACCTGGCACAATGCCTGCTGCCGGCAGCTCAGGCCCGCCATGGCCACACACATACACACACACACACACACACACACACTCACACTCCAAACCCCCCGCCCCGCTTCAGCAGAGCGAGTGCATGTAACCAGCTCACCTCACCCAAAGCTCCTCCTAACTTCCCAGGGCGCCTCCCCTCCTCCCCGAGGCCCGCAACCTGCATTGTGTGAGCAGGATCCACACAAAACATTGCGGCAAAGAAAAGCACGCCTGGCGCCTGAGCCCAAAGCCCAGGGCTGATGGCGGTTGCTAAGAGACAGAGGATGCCCAGCTGGAATCGTGACTGGGGTTTCTTGTTTGCGCAAGAGTAAGATGAAGAGGGAAAGAGAGGATGCAGTTTGCAGTGATGAATTTTAGCCTCCACCAGATCCTGCTGGAGGGAGAAAAGATCTCACCAAGGATTATAGCCAGCAATGTACAGCCTCTCCCACCTTCTGGCAGCAGAAAACGCTGCATGCCCCATTCTCTCCCTGTTCCTGAAATATATGCTTTGAAAACTAAGCCCCCTCCCCTCTCCCTTTAAAAAAAAAATCTTGGAGATGCCGTGGCTTGGTAACTTCAGTTGGTTGGAGCATCATCCGTACACCAAAAGGTTGTGGGTTCAATTCAGGTCAGAGCACCTACCTAGGCCCCAGTCAGAGTGCACAGGAGGCAACTGACGGTCTCTCTCTCTCTCTCTCAAAATTAATAGAAACATATCCTCAGGTGATGATTAAAATAAAATAGTTTATTCCTTAAAAAAAAAAAAATCCCTGGAGAGAACAAAAGTTAGCAGTTCTATTTGAAGGTGCAGTTGCAGATGAGCAGTTCACGCCCAATCCCTGGGCTCAGACCATCTCCACCCAATCCTAGCTTCTCAGCTCACTGCTGTGTGTCTTTAAGCAAACCACTTAACCCACCTGTGCCTCGGTTCTCACTTAGTCCAATGGAGCTAATGTCAGTTCCTCATGGCGTGTTACAAGTAACACTGTCAGATCCTGAGCACTGCACCTAATCCTCAGTCAGGACACACCAATGTTACTTTTTACTACATGTGGGTTGTCAGAGCTAGGTTGTCCAGGGCTCCTTATTCTACGACCAGGAATCTGAGCTGAGAAAGGTCCACACCAGGAGTCCCATGGCTGCCTCAGGCTGGGAGAGGGAAGAGAGGGCTATTCCCCTGCCAACCCCGCCATCTCTCTCTCCCCTCCCCTGGGAGAGGCAGCAGACTCCCAAGAAGGCACCCCTGAGCCACCTCAGCCACTCTTGTCTCTTCATTCCCTCATGGGTCCTGAGTGCCCCAACCCAGCTGGCACCACATGAGGCCCTGGGTCTGGCTGGGAACAAGGGGACACAGCCCTGCTTGCCATGCTCACGCTTATCCTGAGGAAGCCCACACATGTCCCTTCCCAGATGGTGCAGACTCAGCCCCCCAGTCACCAGCCAGCCCCTCAGCCAGGACTGAGGCCACCTCTCTCCTCAAAACCACCAAAGCTCCTCTCCTCACTCAGGCCCGTGGCCAATCCACAGAGCTTGCCTGGCAGGCCTGGCCCCGAAGTACTAACAAGGGTGAAGACAATGAGAAGAGGAAAAGCAAACTCTCCCGGTAGCACAGGAGGCAGGTCCAGGAGAGAGGCCACAGGAGAAGGGAGAGTGTTCAGATAGCACCCCAAGTGGGAGGATGAGCAAAGCTTCTAACCCTGGATCAGGCTCATGCTCTGATGCATGCAAAAAGTCAGGCGCAGTGTGGTGGTTCCTCAAAAAAAAATAAAATAAAATATAGAATGGACATGTTACCCCCCAATCCCACTTCTGGGTATATAGACAAAACAAACAAAAAGAAAGCAGAGGTGTGAACAGTTAGTTGTCTGTCTGTAGGTCCGTGCTCAGCAACATTCTTCGCAATAGCCTAGAGGTGGGAACAACCCAAGGGTCCACTGATGGGCGAATGGATACACACATGGGGTCCCTTCATCTTGTTCAGACCACTGCTCAGCCTTAAAGGAGAAGCCAGGTCACACACCGCAGCACAGATGAACCTTGAGGACATGCTGCTCAGCGAAATAAGCCAGCCACAAAAAGACAAACTGCAGGGTTCCACTCACACAAGGAAGTCACGCTCACGGAGACAGAGGGAGCATGTGGGTGCCAGGAGCTAGGGTGCAGGGGGAAATGGGGGGCTGTCATTTAATGGGTACAGAGCTTCTCCTTGGGAGGATGAAGAAGTTCTAGAGATGGATGGTGGTGATGGTTGCACAACAAGGTGACATACCTAATGCCACTGAACTGTACACTTAAAGTGGTAAATTTTATGTATTTCATCACACACACACACACACACACACACACAGCCTGTTAACAGTTTCAACATCAGCTACAGCCGCACACTTAGCACAGTACCTCCTCGAAGAGGCTGGAATAGCAGCACAAACACCCAAGAGGGTGAGGTGTCACCTGTGAAATGAAAACTTCCAGGAAGCATCCTCTGAATAAAGCGCACACATCCCCCTCAGTGGCTGCCGCCAGGAAGCCTGTGTCCTTGGCCGCTGATGGGTGAGACCAGGAAGCAGGGGAGGTCACAGGTCATTCACGAACAAGCTGCGTGGGGGCGGGGGCACGGGTGCAATGGGGAGGTTCCAGGCAACACAGGGTTCCAAGTGTCCCGAAGGAAGAGCCCCTGGGGGTGCTCAGCCACGTGACCTCACTGATCAGCGACTCTGTGGAGAGAGTGACCCCAGCTCCAAGAAGTGTTAAGAAGGTTCAAGAAAGAATGAGAGAAAACATCAGGCAATGGTAAAGAGCGGGCACTCGGGAGCCAGACTGCCTGCGTTCAAACCCTGGCTCTCCTACTTCCAGCGTCTGGTCTGGGGTGGTGACTTCACCTCCCTGCACCTCGCTTGTCAAACAAAGACAGCGGCTTCATGGCTGAGGGGGATTGTGGAGGCTGAGCTGCTGAGCATTTAGAACACGCGCACACAAACACCAACCAGCACAGCCCTTATGATTGGCGGGGATGGTGGTGTCACGGACATGCTGGCAAAGTCTGGATGTCTAAGGGCATCTCTGTCTGTCTGTCTTCTTACCTGGGTCTGCTCAGGAAACATGCCTTGTGGTCTGGACACCCTCCCCCACCCCCTCACCTACACATTTCCCCCTCCTCTGCCCCACAAGGAGCTCGGGTTTTCTGAGTGGATGGGACCTTAGCCACATGGACAAATGTGGTCTTGGTCATCAAGCTGTGTGTGGCCGGGACATAGGCTGGAGTCGGAGGAGCCCAGGCAGACCCCGACGAGCGAAGGCTGCAGCACGGAGCAGCCTCGGCGAGGGCGTGTGGAGGATGGTGGCCGTCCCCACTGGTCAGCACACAGCCGGCCACTTCCTCTGCCCCAAGGGCGGCCCAGCCAGAGCCGCAGCCTTTCCCTTTCTGCGCAGCTGTCCTACCGGGTCCGGGAGGTGCCTCCTGATGCCCTTTTCGAATTCTGCCGGCATCTCTCACCACACACACGCTCGTCACAAACAGGCCATTCAAGCAGCTCTTTCAAACCAGCTCTGCCTGGGCCTCGGCCTCTGGCAGACAAGAAGACACAAGCAAGGCTGTTCCAGGCCGTGCCCACCAGTCGGCCAGGCACAGCCAACCATGCATTCACCACGCTGAATAGCCTTTAGGGCAACTCCACTATGAGCCAGGCCCTGGAGACCCCCTGCAGACCACAGAGGCCAGTCTGCCCTCTGGCGCCTGTAACATCTCCCAAATGCCTCCCCCAAAAGCTCCCAAAGGCAGAGGACAACTGGTCACTTTGCATCCACTTGAATGTCCCATTTTCAGTTTTTCCAACCATCGTGATAATAACAGCCATGAACATATACTGGGAGCTTGCCTTGTTTCAGGCGCTGTTCTGAACTCTTTTTTTTTTTAATATATTTTATTGATTTTTCAGAGAGGAAGGGAGAGGGATAGAAAGTCAGAAACATCGATATCGATCAGCTGCCTCCTGCACACCCCACACTGGAGATGTGCCCACAAGCAAGGTACATGCCCCTGACCGGAATCGAACCCGGGACCCCTCAGTCCGCAGGCCGACGCTCTATCCACTGAGCCAAACCGATCTCGGCTGTTCTGAGCTCTTTACTCATCACTTCATTTGCTGTAACAAGCCTGGGAGGTAGGCCTATTAGTCCCTTCCTGGCACAGGGGAGGAAACTGAGGCAGGAGGTTAAGCAACATGGCACAGCTGGGAATGGACCCCCTGTGCACTCTATTACCTGCTATGTAAGTGTAACACGCAAACAGTTTTCACCACTGACCTGCCCATCCTGCCCCCAGTGTTTAAGTAAAACTTAAAATGCAAGGGTGACGACCCATTTAGCCGTGTGGCTGCATGCCCAGACTGGACCCCAGGGCATGCAACCTCTGCACAGCTCAGGTTCCATGCCCTCTGCCAACCACGCCCCCTTCCTCTGCCTTCCCCGACCCTACTCTTGCAGGCTCAGGGAACCCCAACTACCACACAAAGCCGATTTGGGGGATCCCAGAGGTCTCAGTCCCTCCCCTTAACTCCACGGTGCAAGAGCTTAGGATTGTAGCGTGCCTCCTTCAGCTGCCCTCTTAGAGAGCCCCAAGCTGAGCCCCGCATTTCCCCAGGATCCCCTTCCAACCCAGACCTTTGGTGCCCGGAGCCTCAGGCTACCTCCAGAGCTGCCCCCAGTAGCAGGTGCCTGTGCCAGTCCCACAGCCAAGACCTTGCACCTGAATTGTCTATCTGAGCTCCTCCGTGGCTCCCACCCCAGGTACCAATCCCGGAACCAGGCCATTGCCCCTTCCCTGTTGGAGTTCTGGGTCCTATCCTGAGAACACAGAACCTGAAAGGCCAAATGCCCCTTCACTGTGCTGTCCGAGGTCACACACCAAACTTTTCACTGGGTGACTCCCTACCTAAGCAGGACCCTGTTACCACTGGGCTTGCCAGACTGGACTGGAGAGGCCTATGTCCCTGAGAGGCTATACCTTTCAACCTGCCTCCATCCCCAGCATCGGCTGGGCCAGCGCTCCTGCTCCCGGCTCCCAGCCCACCCCCTGCCCTACCGGAACTAAGACCTTCTTCCCGAAAGAGAATGGCCACTCTGTCAGACAGAAGGAAACAGCTAACGATGAGCTTCTGGAGGGCGGGAAAGGAACCGCCAACCGTCCCACTTCCAGGGGGCTGGAGTGCTGGGATAAGGAGCAAGGAAACAGTCACCTGTCCATGGCTCTGATCACAAAGGCAATCAGAGCGAGCCTCAAAGTGAGGCCAGGCCTGTTCATAGCGGCTTTATTTATTTATTTTTAAATATTTTTATTGACTTTTTTACAGAGAGGAAGGGAGGATAGAGAGTCAGAAACATTGATGAGACAGAAACATCCATCAGCTGCCTCTGCACACACCCCCTACTGGGGATGTGCCCACAACCAAGGTACATGCCCTCAACCAGAATCGAACCTGGGACCCTTCAGTCCACAGGCCGACGCTCTATCCACTGAGCCAAGTCGGTTTCGGCTGTAGCAGCATTATTTACAATAGCCGGAAGACTGAAACACACAGTCATGGGGGAGTGGATAAGCAAAATGTGGTAAATCCATATAATCAGTATATGACAATGGAATATTAGTCTGCCTTTAAAAGGAAGAAAATACCCTAGCTTTTTGGCTCAGTTGATAGAGTGTTGGCCTGTGGACTGAAGGGTCCCGGGTTTGATTCTAATCCAGGGCACATACCTCAGTTGCAGCTCCTCCCCAGCCCAGGCTCTGGTGAGGGTGCGTGCAGGAGGCAACCAATCCATGTATTTTTCTCACAATATTTATCTCTGTCTTTCCCTCTTTCTTCCACTCTTTCTAAAAATCAATGGGAAAATATCCTTGGGTGAGGAAGAAAGTAAAATAAAAAGGAAGAAAAATTCTGACACCTGCTACAGCATTATGGATTATGCTGAGTGGACCAATACTGTAGGATTCCACTCAGATGAGGTGCAGAACAGTCAAATTCATGAAGCCTGGAAGCAGAACGGTGGCTGCGAGGTGCTGGGGGCAGAGAAAAACAGAGTTGTTTTTTCCTCGGTGCAGAGTTTCCGTTTTGCATGATGAAAAAGTTCTGGAGGTTGTTTGCAAAATAGTGTGACATATTTAACACCACTGAAGTGTGTGCTGAAAAATGATTGGGATGGTAACTTTCGTTATGTGCTTTCTACCACAATTAAAAATCTAAAAAATACAACACCAAACCAGTATCATATGAAGTGCCGAAAGGTATTCTTTAAGAAGAGGAAGAAGAAGAAAACGGTAAAGGTAAAAATTATGAACAACAAATACATATCTATCAACAAGTGAATCTAAAAATCAACTGAACTGAAAATCTGATTAACAGAATAACCTGGTGAATATAATAGAATCAGGGGCATAGAAAGGGAGTAGACTGACAATTCTCAGGGGGAAAGGGGTGAGGGGGGAGCAGGGAGAGAATGGACAAAAATCATACACCTATGGATGAGGACAGTGGTGGGGAGATAAGGACAGAGGGTGGAGTGGGAACTGGGTGGAGGGGAGCTGGGGGGGGGGAAGAGGAACAATTGTAATAATCTGAACCATAAAGATTTATTAAAAATTTAAAAAGTAAAAATCAAAAAAACAGAATAAACATGGAAGAGAGCTATGTGGCAAGGAGATGACACAGCATCTCTCTGCTCTCCATTCACCCTCGATCCTGTTTATGAGGAGCTGTGTTTCAGGGCAGCATCTGGATGTCATGGATCTGCTCACAAGAGACGCCTTCACTCTCCCCCCAGGTTTCCTGAGTCCCACTGCTCACTGCTGGGGCCCCCGAGTCACTCTGACTTGCCATCACTTTGGGACAGCCTGGTGTCCTGGCTACATTGGATTTAGACAGCCTCTTTGCTCTCCCTCTGTCCTTGGGCGATCTGGCCAGGGACCAGCCCCATTACGTTGCCGAGCATTATCAGGCCTGAGGCCTGGCAGGCCCCCAGCTCCCAGCAGGCGGGCCTGACTCCTGATCTGACCCCTCCCAGGCTTCTGAGAGACTGGGGCGGCCTCACTTCCTCTCCCCAAAGGGGAGTGTTTGCTCTGCCCTGGATGAGGGATCATTAGCCTGCCCCGTCGCATGCCTCCCGCCGCATCCTGCCCTCACCCATCTCCTCCCCCCACGTCGCGGTGTCTCCACTGTCATTGGGAACCACAGTTGTGTGACAAATGACTGAGGAGGTCCTGGGATGCCATTTCATTCGGCAGGCATTATTGTGCCTGACCTAAACCTGAATACCCAGGCCCCAGTCTCCCGGGTGACACCTGAAGGCCCCAGTTTCCTGGCAACAGGGAACAATGGCCCCTGGGAAAAGCACACACAGTTTGGGAAAGGGCGGCCTTTTTTCTCCGCGCCCCTGGGTAGGATGAGGGGGCTCCACTTCGGCGGGCAGAGGCCGGAGGGACGCTGGAGGCAGGAGGGTATTGGGCCTTCGCTGCCCTCCTCCCCCCCACACTTAACCCTGAGCCACAGGAAGTCCCCCAGGTGAGCCGGAGCCCACCCACCTGCGGCTCTATTCCTAGCTGCCTCTCCCGGGCCAGAGCCCCTGGGAGCAGACTCGCTGCCACCCCCGCCTCTGCCCGTGCCGAGCCTCCACTCCAAGCCCACGTTGTCCTTCATCCCCGCACTGACACCGATGTCCTGAGACCTCCAGGGTCACATTTTGCTGCAAAAGGGACCTGCTCTTTCCCCCATTGAACACCTGGAGGGCGTGGTGAGGACTGACCGGTGCGCATGTGCAGGGCAGGTGCTCGACACAGAGCAGCTGTTATGGAGAACACTTCCTGGGCTCTGGAGTGTCACTTCTTCCCAGAGGAACCAGAGAACCGCAGGGACCCAAAAGACCCCGAGAGGTCCCCGGGCTGACCTGGGCCCTTCCCCAGCGCCCCTCAAACTGCAGACATCCAGGAGGGCTGACCTTCATGGGTGCAGAATCAGGGCCCCCAAGTACCCAAGACACCGAGAGGAGGCACCTCCCTCAAAACCAGGACCTCTCATGTGAATGCCCCCATTGCAGGTGGCAAGCAGCCTGGGGAGCATGCTCTCTAAGGAACTTGCTCAACCCTGGCCGGGGTGGCTCAGTGGTTGGGCATCATCCTGTGCATCCTGTGTACAGAAAGGTAACCAGTTCAGGGTGTGTAGCGGTAGCAACCAAACCATGTCTCTCTCTCTTTCTCTCTCTCTCTCTAAGAAAAAACAAACAAACAAAAACATATTCAAAATATTTTTAAAAAAAATAAAACAAAATAACTTGCACAGGATTTTGATCCTTCCCCACCCTTTGAGTGCATGCCTATGTCTTCATTGATATAACATTACAGCCAATTCACACACGTGGCTCCAAAACACGAGGCCCAATGTCCATGCCCTGATCTGACCCCTCCCAGGTTTCTCCCTGGGACAGTCCGGAGGGACCCTGAGATGCCATCCTCCTCCCAAGAAGGTGAGCCCCTTAAAGACGGCAGGTCAACAGAGCAGCCACTGCTCATAACAGAGCAGCACTGACAGAGACCCAGGAGCCTCACGTCCATCCCACAACAAGGTCTGTGTTGTCCCCATTTTACAGGTGGGAAATAGGTTCAGGGGGCCGCACAGCTGGTCCACAGGTGCGTGGCTAGAAATGGCAGCGGTGAAACTTGGCTCCCAAGCCCTTCCTCAACACCCCTCTGCACTGGCTCACATGCAGGGTCCCCTCCGCCCCCCGCTAGGAGCTGGAGAGTGAGCAGCATGCCCATGACTAAGGGACAGCACAAGAGGCCGGGGGAGATTGATGCCCTATGGACTGCAGCAACCGCGAGGGGATGCCCAAGGGGCAGCAGGGAAATCTGACATCTGAGCCAGGCAAGTGCAGGCGGGATGCCGTCAGTACCTTCGCTCAGGAGCACCTCCACCCTCTACAGCTCTCACTGGTCCTGCGCTCGGGCCTCACACTGACCAGCACTGTCCCCAGAGCGGCTACTTGGCCAAGGGGAGGGAGGGCTGCAGAAGCACATTTAAACACCACTGATGCGTCCTGGGTCCTGTTTCTGAAAATGGCAATGACCAGGTTGGGGTGGGTCTTCAGCTAAAAGTGCCTCTCTTAGGCATCTCAAGACATAACTCTATGTTGCCTGCCCTTAAATAAAAAATAAATAAAAAATAAAAATAAAACACTATGCACGAACACTCCATGCCCTAGGGAGGGGTAAAGAAGGGGGGCGGTGGCTGGTGAGCACTCCACACCCTTGGATGGCTTCTGAATTTCTGGGATCCTGGGGGTGATGGGATTTCATGCTGGATGGGCCTCTAGGGCTGGCTAACCTGAGGCATCGGCATCTGCATTGGCCATGGGTGATAGATAAAAGATGGGGACACGCGAATAAATCATATTCTGAACCAATGAAAACAACCCATCTTCATCCTCAAATGGAAATTAAAAGCAAACCACCTCTGTTGGACCTTGCAGAGTGCGGCGGGCCTGATGTGCGCACCCTGAGGGTGGCAAAAGCTGCAAAATGAGCAGAAAGGAGCGCTGACAAAAAGCCCCTAATCTCAAGCTTGCCAGGTTCGGAGCACATTCTTGTTGTATAAGAGGCAACACCGTGTCCTCGGGGCATAACGTGACAGGCCCGGAGCCCGTGGCTGAGAGAGGTGCCTCACCCCCACGTGAGCTGACACTCACCCCGGGCTCGGGGATTGGAACAGATTGAACAGGGCCACGTCCTCCCTGTTAGCGTCAACACGGATAACTGTCAAAGCCCCAGCGCAGCCTGATGCTCTCCCAGTTAAATGAGCTGTAAAGACCAGCATCGTCTAACCCAGGGGCACGCAAAGTACAAGGAGAGAGAGGGGGGGGGGGGAATCTGCTTGCTGAGCTCCAGTCCCCTGGGTCGGCCTTAAAAGCAAGCACATTTTTTTATTCCTTTAAAAATAATGTTTTTCTCCCCCTAAACAATACAGGGAATGCTTTACAGAACCTCTCGGTCAGGAAACACTGGGCGTGAACTGACTCGCCCTTCTCTTGGTGGAAAGAACGCCATGTTTGCTATCTAGACCCCATTCCCAGAATCTCAGCCCAATCACCTTTGTCTGGAACAACAACAACAGAAAAATCAAACTACAAATCATCAGGAACCACCTTTGGACATTTTGCTTTAACATGTTCTAGGGATGGAAATGAGGTGAAGAGGCTGGTAACCGGGTAAGGGGAAGAAGGCAAGTGTTTTCTTCCCTGCATTTCCTTACGTTAAGAGAGTCTAGGACTGAATTATCAAAAACAAAAAACAGTAGCTTAACACTTCTTGAAGGTTTACCCCACAAACGGTGGGCCAGAATTCTTATTTGTTCCTCGCCCAACAATTTAAAAATAGTTCCTTTTCCAGAGGATAGCACAGCGTCTAAGCAAGATTAAGCAACTCACCCAGGTCAACTAGGTAGTAAGTAGCTGAGCTGCTGGATTTCAGAGTCCAAACCCTTAACCTCTGTGTTGTGCCTGGTCCTCAACTCTGGTTGTCACGGCAGCACCGGGGGCTACCTGGAAGTCCAAGTGGAAACTGTCCATACCAGCCCCCTGCGGGCCTCCCGGTCACCTGCGTCTTCGGTAACCCACAGCTGACACGGGCACGCACCTCCACCCTCAGCAGATGGTTCGTCGCCACAAGGAACAGGCTCCTGCGGGGAGCCCCGGGGACAGAGCCATTTGCCGTCTGTAGTCAATGTTCAAGCGGCCGGTTGTCCACAGCCTTCCCAGAGGCCATCTGAGGTCGCATGCCATGTCCAGCTGGCTATTAACAACTGTCGATATGTGAGTTCCTGGCCTTTGCTCACACCGTTTCTGTAAAGACCTGCCCAATGTGATTTCGTGTCCTTGGCTTCCCATCAACCGAGTTAATGACTTGGAGGAAACGGATTTGCCTTTTCCAGCTGCCTGTGGGGATTCCGATGCCCAGGTGTCGCGACCCCTGCCGACACATCTGCATCGGGAGATGAATAGCATGGGGAGGCTTATGTGTGAGCAGCTCTGTGATTGATGTGTGTGTACTTGTCCCTGTGAAACATGATTTTTCATTCCCAATCGTTTTATATCCACATTCCTCTTTCATTTCATGGGCACTGGGAGGGGAAAAGCCAGGCTACAAAGCAGCCATCAAATTCTCACAGCTGCCGCCCAGCACCCCACT
>PVJN01005342.1:63327-83051 GCA_004026805.1 Lasiurus borealis
TAAAACCAGCGGCTGCCTCGGCAGCACCGGCCAGGAATCAGATGAAGAATCCCGCCCACAGCAGAAGCCTGGAAAGCGAGGTTCCCATGTCTCCCCATCGGAGGCAGCAACCTTTAATAACACTCGACCCGCACTTGGGGACAGGTGTGCCCCTTTCCATCCTTCTTCCCAAATGTCTCCTAAAGGTTATAAAGAGGAGAACTGGTCTCGCTCTCTTGCTCACTCATAAACAGATAAGAAGTCATAACTTGCCGTTTTGTTTTATTGTCTTAAGGAAAGATTGATCAAAAACGGTCGGTCTGTGACACAAAATGCAAATTCCCACCGACAAGCCACCGTTCTGGGCTCCGAGATGTCCCCGGCTGTTTGGGAACCTCCTGGAAGCCGTAGAAGTCCAACTCCAAACTGCTGAATGGCTCCCTCCAAGAGCCCCCGGTAATAAATCCTGTCCCCTTGGAGGGCTGACATGTCCCTCGGAGTCTCCGAGAAGAGGTGGGCAGAGTTCCGGGCAATGAGGGGTCTTGAAGTCTCTCTCCATCAAGCACAGCGGAGGGCTCGAGTGGGGGGTGGGGGTCTCTGTATGCACATGTGGTATCAGGCGGTGACTCCCAAGAGTTGACTTGGGTGCAAAAGCTTCTCAAAGGTGAGTGCCCTGGGGTGGTACCAACTGTGCAGGCCGAAGTGTGTATGTTGGGGGGCAGAGGGGCGGGAGGTGGCGTTCACATCACCCCTCCTTACTCGTGGGCAATGGAAACCTCGAACCTCTGTCTGGGCACTGGCTCCTGCAGAGAACGCTCTCCTCTCGGGAGCCCTGCGTGCATTTCCCTCCCTGGCCTCAGCCCTGGGAGCGCGAACCTCTCGGGGAGCGTGAAAGAGTGGCCCCTGTCCCCCTGCCAAGGGGATGTCACGCCACCAGAATTTATGCGCCAGCTTTCTTGTACCAGCTTTTCCCAGGTTTCCTCCCCACCCATTACTGCCCCGTTAGTTGCCATGTGTTTTCCCCTAACTGTCACCAGACCACACTGCCTCTTTGTTGCCCTGCAGCCTTCTGCCCGCCCCTCCCCAGCAGGGGCTGAGCTTCAGCTTCCCATTGTGAACCATTTCCTCGCTCTCTCCTGTCCCCCTTTGGTGGGACACGCCCGCCCCGAGGCATTCTCTGCTCTGTGTGCACAGCACGAGTGGGCCCCCAGTTGCCTGGCGCCCCTCGTCCGCCGAGAACACACTTCCCCTTCTGATTGGTATTCCGCCCCTACCTTCCTTTCTGACCTTCCCTGCGTGGCCTCCTAGATCCACCGACAGAAGGCCCTTTGTTGAAGGAGCAGAGGGTGTAAACACCAGGGCTCCCAAGACAAGGCCGCGACTTCAAAGGAGAAATGAGTCATTGCTCATCGCCGGGGTGGGGGGCCCGGGGACAGCCACTGCCCTCGCTGAGCACCTCCAGTCTCAGGACAAACCTTCTGTGCCTTTTACGGATCAGACACCGTTTCCAAAAAATTGGATATTCACGGATTTTTATTGTTCCAAATTTGACTCCAAAACGTGGGCCAGCATCCGGGGTCTGGTAAATATTTTGCTCCACAGTTTGCTGGAAGCACTTTGCTGGAAAGGATAACTTCCAACCCTGGCTCAGGCCCGGGGCCTTCCGGGCTCTCGCGCCTGCCAGCTTCACGTGTCTGCGAGCAGATCGTCCGTCCCAAACCTGTGTGGGCCCGGCCTCTCCCCGGCTCAGGAGTCCCGCAAGGGTCCCTGATTAGGTAGCTCTGCCTCTCAAAGCATCAGGCTCCCCCATGCTCTCAGACACACCGTCCTGCCTGAACTCTCCCAGGGGCGAGGTGACAGGCGGAACAGCCCGCCACGGGGCCGCTAGCTCTTCCGGAACCTGCCCTGCCCAGCACAGAATCCACTTCCCCACACCTTCCAGCACGGCACCCAGTTCTGCTTCTGACACAGATCACTCTCTTGTCCTGTTGACAGCCCTTCACATAAATTTGAAAACTACTCTCCGAGTTCCTGCCCATTTGTTTTCATCACACGCAACAGCCCCATGACCGTAGCTCACGTGACGTGGTTTCCACACGGCTCCTGATGTGAGCTGCCCTCCTCTGCAGCCTGCTTAGCGTTCTTCCCACAGCTACCCACAACAAAACACACGTCCTGGCACTGAACACTGTTCTCTGGAGGTGCTCAAGTCAGCACCGACTAGAACAGGTCTGTCCCCTCCCCTGGAGAGGTTACCTTGACTTTATTCATTCAGCCTCCGGCGATATTCACTCTTTCAGCTGCTTGACCACATGGACTCATCCTCAGCTTGAAGACGACATAAGGAACGCTGCCAAACCGGATCCTACCAATCCAGTGCTTTCAATCCCATCTCCATATTTATCAACATTTAATTTCACCCAGTTCCTGCCGATCTTCTTCAATCTTATTTCTGTCCTTTTGGCAAAATGGCCACCCCCTCTTTGTAGTGTTGTACCACCTGCAAATCTGCTGAGCTCATCAAAGTCCCTTCCGTAGGCTCATCCAATTCATTAACAAACATGATAGAACAGGGTGCAGAGATGCTAATGACTTGCACAAGGGATCCCAGCCAGATAGGGAGAGAGCCAAATGTCAAACACAGGCGTCCTGGCTCTCAGTGCTCACTTCCATCACACTGCGCCAAAAAGCCCGAGTGCTCGCTCCCCACCCTCCACCACCTCCGCCTCCTCCCTGGTCCACCCTGACTACAGATAGTCTGGCTTACCTGTTTGCTGGGGATCCTGGTTTGTAAAACTGTAGCAGCTTCCTGCAGCTAGAGCTCTGGGCTTCTCAAGGGAGTCTCTTGAGTAGCCCATCCAGCAAGCCAGGATGGAGAGGACATTTCTCCAAAGATTACATACAGATGGCCAACGAGCATATACAAAGAGGTCCAGTAGCACTAATCACCAGGAAAATGCCGATTAGAACCACAATAACATCTCCGCTCATACACATCCCAATAGCTACTATCAAAAAAGAGACAGGCAGAAAGTAAGTATCGGTGAAGTGGTGTACCCACTAGGAAAAACGGTATGACAGTTCCTCGAACTATTAAAAATAGAACTCTCATAATATCCAGCCACCCCACTCCTGAAGGTATCTACAAAAGAATTAAAAAGAGGGTCTTGTAGAGGCATCTGTACATGGTGTTCATAGCAGCATTATTCACAATAGCCAGGAGACAGGAGCAACTCAAATGCCCATGGCAGATAAACTGTGGTGTATGCCTACAATATGAGAAGGAAAGAAATCCCTTCACATGCTGAAACATGGGGGACCCTTGAGGGTCCCCAGGGGCTGGGGTGAGGGAGCTGAAGAGTTGTTTGTGAGTACAGAGCTTCAGATGTGCAAGATGAAAACATTCTGGGAGCTTCTTTCCATGATAATGTCGATATACTTCATACTACCGAACTTCTGACGCCACGATAACACGAAGCCCCAAAACTAACAAAACCAGGTGTATGTTCTAGAAAGGCCTTTGGAGGCGAAGAGGCTCAACATGAAAGCTATGATTAGAGGAAGCCGAGATCGATTAAGAATTCATCAAGATGGCCATGCACCGTACCCAAGTGCTTATTTTGTTAAATCTTGCACTTAATAGATCATGAATCTAAATGTAACAACGAGTTATAATTGACATTAATATTCATGCCACGTTAATCTAATGAGACCTACATTATCGCCATCTCCTCAGGAACACATTCTGAGAAAGAGGCTGTGGAAATTCTTCCATTTATCTCCTTGTCCATCCGTAAAACCAAAGAGGCTGCAGGAGCAAACTCTCTCAGGCAACAGGCTGAGCTGCCTGCCAGAGAGAGAGAGAGAGAGAGAGAGAGAGAGAGAGGAGGCAAAGTGTGAAATGCGATAAGGAGCTGTGCCTCCCACAGAGAGGACAGGAAGGCCCAGCTCTGAGACAGGAGACACCCCTGCTCAGCCTGCAACCTGCCGCTGCGGCCGTGGGGAGAAAGGAGCAGAGAAGCCCACCGGCCTGGGCAGCCCAGGACGACTCCCGGGACAGCAGACTGCCCTCTTTGTCTGAGAAACATGGCTGGAGGGGAGTGCCCGGCCACCCCCTCCATTGCTTCCAGGATGATGGTTCAGGTAATGATGGCCTTCAAAGCCCTTCTGCTGGGTGCCCCCTACACATCACCCCAAATATTCACAATAGGCTCCCCCCCTTTACTCCACTGCACAGGTGAGGAAATAACGCAGAGAGGTTAAATAATGCGCCCAGAGTCCCATAGCTAATCAGTTACCGTGATCACTGGAGGAAAGAGAGGACGCGGTGCCAGGGAGCTAACTGCAATCTGGAAGGGCTGGGCGAAGTGCCCGGCCGCCCTTGTTCAGGGACTGCCGGGAGCTGGGATGGGGGGTGTGCTTCGCTCCACAGCCCAGGCAGGGAAGGGCCAGGCTGGGCTTTGGGCACGGGGGGTGCTGTCCTCCAAAGGGAAGACAATGCGGCAGACGGAATAATGGCCCCCAAAGATGCCCACATCCTAGTCCCTGGAACCTGTGAACGTCACCGACATGGCAAAAGCAAGTTTGCAGAGGTGATTACATAGGAATCTTTTCCCCGTTCCCCTGCCAGACTGGGCAGGGACCCAGGCCTGCCCGTGTCCTTGCGTCTCCAGCAGGAGGGGGGTTGGCAGGGCCGGCAAGTGGTGTCTTTCTGGTGGCGGACACTGTCCTGAAGGCTGGGGAGGAGCATAAACAGTGCCTAGTCTTCAGATGGGCCACCAGTTCCTCCCTCCCTTCTCTGATTTCTGGACTCGAGGCTTTCCCGGCCTGTGTTGGATCCCAGCAACTGCCTTATCTTTCTCCGCTTTTCTCTAGTTGCAAATGCTCACTATCACAGCAAAATCATGTACGTAACTTTTGAAATGGTTTTTAAGACGTCCTCACTCCCCGACCGCTTTTTCACCACAGCCCCCACCTATGCCTCGCTGTTCAGAACCTTCTGATGCCCTGAGTGCAGTGGGCTCCATGCTGATTTTTGTCATGCTGTAGCAGAGTACAGTGGCTTTTCATTCCTTGGAGCCTCGATAAAAGGCTCATTCTCTGGGGTGACCCATCGCCTGCTCCTCCCTCCAGGCCCCGCTGGGCCCTGAGTTCCCGGTACTTGTGAAGGTCTCTGTGGATCTGAGGCACAAGTGGGGGCAGGGGGAGCCAGGAGCCAGGAGCCAGGGGCTGCAGTTAGGACATTAGTCCCTGCTGAGAGTGTCAGCTGCTCTGGCTCAGGGCTGTCAGTCTCAGGCCGGCTGCCTCGCCCGCAGAGGTTCCCGGACCAGCCCAGTGGGACACTGGCCCTTTTCACTTGAGCCTTGACAGCACGCACGGGTTTAATGACTGGAAATCACTCTGAGAGTCCCTGGTGCTCCATCGTTGATGACTCATAATCCCCCAAATGTTCTCTGCACAGAGGCAACGCTGCTGCCCCCGGGAGGGTCTCTGTTAGTGTGGCTCTCACACCAGAGCCAGGCTGGGCGGGGGCAAACAGGGGCTCTGTCCAAAGAGGGGTTCCCTGCTAAGACTCAGCAATGGGCTGGGGCGTTGCTTCTCAAAGTGTGAGCTGGATAAAGAGGGGCTTGATGGCATGCAGATTCCCGGGCCCTTCTCACCTGCTCACTCAGGTGCTCAGAAGACAGTGCCCTGGACTCTGCATGTTAATAACCCCTCTCCCCCACTCCAGCTGACTCTCACACACATGCATTGGGTAGCGATGGTTTAGAGGTGGGTGCATGGGCCTGGGGTCAGGGGCCGGGGTTCCAGTATCAGCTCTGATCCTTACTGCTTGAGATCTCAGCAAGTTACCTGACACTAGATCCATAAAATCTAGATATTCCCTAAAAAAGTTTGCAAGAGTTTTAGGACATAAGGCACATGAGTGGATTAAAGAGACTGAAAATCCCCCCTTTAAGTGTCTGACCCAGCACGTGCCCAAACCCGAGAGCCAGGGAAGCTTCTTCCCATCACTCACGCCAGAAACATCCCCTAGACATGGTGTCTCATGAGACAGAGCTCGGGAAACTCCTTTCTGGGAAAAGAGGAGTCTGGAGGGCGAGCAACAGCATCTGAAGGTGACAGATCTGGAGGCAGGAAGCCCTGGCACAGAGCGGGGAGCCACAGGCGCCCCATCCCTCACGCTCAGGCCCCGGCTGGCTCTGTTCCGCGGAGCTGCTGCCCGGAGTGGACAGGGCACAATAGTGAGGTCACCTTCCTGCTTCGGGCAATTTCCCGCGGAGGCAAGACATCCATTTTTAACAGCTCTGCGTTTCAGCGGAGAAGGCCCTGCCGCCTCTGAGGGGGGCTGGGACCAGGATGGGGAGGGAGGCTTTGTTCTCTGACCAGCGCTGACAGTTTAATTAAACCAGCTCGAGACGGGGTCGGCGGGGTCAGGCATTCTTCAACAGGGCTCCTGCAGAATATCACTTCCCTGCCTCTCCAGCCACCGGGGCCTGTTAATGAGTTATCCCGGTCCCTCCAGCGGGGACATAAATAAGGGGAAATAAATGCCCGGGGCTGCCCTTAATCACCCACCCCACCCCTTCCAGGACCAGCACAGGCACAAAAGCGTGATGTTGTCGGGACGCATACTGGTTTCAAGGCTAAAAAGCAGCCCAGAGGAACTGCGTTTCCAGAAGCAGCTTCTGGAGGAGGAAGGGCATGTAACCAGCAAGAGGAGGGATACGAGGCCGAGGGAGACCCCTCCACGGACACTCCCTGGGCTCCGCCCCCAAATGTGGGCTTTGGGGCTGAAAGGGAAGCAGTCAGGTTCAAACGAGTCTGACGCCTGTGGACATCTATGAAACAACATCTCCACATTCTCAGGAGATGCAGCTGCCCCCACAGCCAGGTAACGGATCCAGGGTATAACCACCCCTACAGGGGAGCCGGATCCAGCCAGTGAAGCTCTGCCCCTCAGCCCACTCCGACCTGCTGGCAGGTCAGAGGATTCAGGTAGCTCTCACAAAAAGCACTCCTCAAAGAGCTCTCAAACCCTCACCTCAGGAGAGACCCCACCCGTCTCTCTTACAAGCCATCACCCCAACAGTATTCAGCACCTAGAACAGCACCTGGTCCATAGGACGCCCCCAGGACTGTTGGATGAATGGGTGAGCAGGTGGTGGGTAGATGAGCAGAAGGTGGGGAGGGGAGAGGGGAGGAGGGAGGGCATGGAATGGGGGGAGAGAGTTGGGTATATGGGCAGGTTTATATGTGGGTTGGTAGATGGGAAAGGAAAGGGTGTGGGGCTGGAGAGGTAAATGGGCAGGTGGTGGGTCAATGAGAGGAAGAGTGTGTAGGTCGGCAGATGAATAAATGGGGATTGTTAGATGGGAGGAAGGTGGGAGAACAGGGAGGACAGAAGGACAGGTGGGTTGATTGGTGGCTGGTAGATGGGTAAATGGGGGTCCAGGTGAATGGGAGTCGGGATGGGGGGTGGGTAGATGATAGGTAGGTAGATGGGTAGGTGAGTAGGTAGTGGGTGCAGGAGGTGGATGGGTGGTGAGTAGGGGGTGGATGGATACTATGGAAGGACGAGCTTGAGCGCCAGACAGACCAGAGCTTACATTTGCCTCAGCCCCTTGGGCATGTGGAACCCTCTGAGCTTGGCAGATTCCCTTTGTCAACTCCCTGAGCCTGTGCAATGGCTGTCCCAAGCCAGCAGGTGCCTCCACAGGTAAACCTAAGCCTCCTCTCATGAAAAGACAAAAATAAATAGATCAACCTGTTGGGGGAGGTTCCTGCAAAGCGACAGGATGGCTCCGAGTTCAGAGAAGTGAGGCTGAGTCACACAGGAAGTGGAGGCAGGACCTGACCCTGGACCAGTGCCCAGAGGGAGGGTGTGGGATCACCTTGGGCCGCCCTCTGAAGCAATTCCCATATGGATTCAGCTCACATTTCTGAGCATCTACTGTGTTCACACCGACATGGGAGCAGGTTATACCTCTCTTGAACCCCTCAACAGCCTGAGAGGTAGATGCTATCTTTATCTGATAAAAGAGCAAATGGGGCTCAGTGGGGTTCAGGGAAGTGTTCCAACACTACGCATCTAGCACTCACTTGAACTCAAGCTACAGAGGCTTCTCACTGCTTATAAAAACCGGGAGGTCTCCTGCCATAAAAATAATACGTGCTGCTTCCAGAACATCTGGGAAGCCTAGAAAAGAAAAAGTCACCCAGCCACAGCCCCTGTGGGAATTTACAGTCGTTTTTATGTGCATTCTTTAGAGTGATTTATTTCGTGGTCATATCGTTAATACCATTTTGCATCCTGGCTTTTGATATCACAAACACTTATCTGCATTACTGATGTCTTTCATTAAGGCCATTTTTGATGACGCTATAAAGATTCCATCAAGTAGATACAGCACAATTCACTTAGTCACTCCCCCAAAGTTAGGCATTCAGATTTTTCTATATTCTTTACCATATTTGATATTTCAATATGGAAACAGTTTATATCTCAATATTCTAAATAAGGCTGCAAGGAACATGCCCATGTCTTATCAGGTCTCACCATAGAGTCCCAAACGTGAGATTTCCCGGGCACGGTTTAGCCCGTTTGCAGGCTCTCTAAGGACCTTGAAGGCCTGGTCTTCCACTCCGACCCTATCATCATACCGCTCTGTGTCCAACACGAATAACCTTGCTGGGCCACAGGGTCCGCAGAAGGAAAGCAGCAGACAGGCTAACCCAACCCCAGGAGCCACGTTGGTGAAGAATAACCAGTTACAGGATTTTAACTCCTGGAAGCCTCACCGACAAAAGCATCTGCCATGTGGACCCCACCACCTGACATACTTTGTGACCACACCTTACCCTGAACATTTGGTCTCTCAGACTCGGTTTCATGCTGATTTAGCAGAACGGCCTCGGCAGGAAAGCTCATGATTTGCTCCAGATGGGAAGGATTAGTAATGGATCTCTCAATGCAGAGGGAAGGTCAACAGGTGACAGGCCAGAAAGGCTAGGCACTGCCTTCCCTCTTCCCCTGCCTCCTAAGGAAAGGGTGGGCTCCATAATATGACTGCGGTGACCCCACCAGCCCCTCCACAGCTCGGTGGCCCTGGCGCGGCCTCTTGACCTAAGGTGCGCCAAGCAGATGCTTTCCCCCAGAAACCTGGAGTTGGACCTGAGGCATTGGAGGATCCGAGCTCCCAGGTTACAGAACACAGGATGGAAGTCAGCACTGTGGCCAGCCAGAGGCAGGCAGCCCAAGACACAGGTCTGCAAGGCTGAGTAGAACAATAAGGTGGACATGAAGAAAGGACTAGAAACATCCCTCACACTCATGCCTAGACCCAGCTGTACCTCACTTTCTGTCCTAGGGAGCCAGTGAATCTGCTGGTTGTGCCCTTACAGTCTGTTTCTGGGACCAAGAGTGTCTGGGTGCTCCTCCACCAGACCCCCAGGTGAGGGAACAGAGATGTTCTGAAATGCCTGATGCTCAGGTTGATAAAATGCGGATGGAGGGATGGGCAAAAATGAACGAGGCAGATAGATAGATAGATAGATAGATAGATGAAATACATAGATATATCAATATATGTATATCAAGCATGTTGTCAAACGTTTGACATTATATACACTGTACAATGGAATATTATTCATCTTGCCATTTGTGACAACATGGATGGACCTTGAGGGCAGTAGGCTAAGTGAAAGAAGCCAAACAAAGAAAGACAAATACTGTGGGGTACCACTCACATACAGAATCTTAAGGGCTCAGGGGTGCAGGGGGGCGGGGGGAAAAGGGAGAGGTCGGTCCAAGGGTACAAACTTTCAGCTCTAAGAGGAATCAGGTCTGAGGATCTGATGTGTAAAGGGGAGAACAATGTATTGTATGACTGAAGTCTGCTAACAAGAACGTAAATGTTTTCACACCCAGAAAAAGAAGATCAACATCTGAGGTGATGGCTGTGTTAATTAACTGGCTGGGGGATTCCTTCACCACATATACACACTAGTATATCAAATCACGGCAAAGTATGCTTCCAATAGCTTGCAATTTCATTTGTTAAAATCGCTCAATAGAGCTACAGTCCTTAAATAAACAAATTTTGAATGAAATAAATGAAGAGGCTCAAAGCAAGGGCCCAGAGTTTGGCCACGTTCCCGTCCACACAGGCTCTGACCCGGGGTGGTGAGTGAGGGAAAGGAACCAAGCACGCACATGTGCCCAGAGAACGAGGCAGCAGCTGGGAAGGCTGAGGGGCTTGGGAGGAGGGAAAGGGCAGAAGGAGACCAAGAGAATGGATCCTGCAGAGAGAAGAGCTGTGATGACGCTGCAACAGGCAGCTGGGAGAAGCGACGTGGACCTTGTGCGCCTGCCTATGGACCACACGTTACAGAGATGTCGGGAGCTGGGGGGCGGGGAGGTTGTATCTGCCAGGAAAGGTTCTGTGCCTCCGGCAGTTAAGTCAAGAAAAGTGCACCCGCTGTGTGTGCCTGGCACCACGTCAGACAGCCCAGCTCTCGCCCAAGGGGGCCAGAGACAGCCAAAGGGGTCAGTGCTGAAGGTCACTGTGGAGAGGCCTCCAGGCCAGGAGGACAAAGAAACAGACTAAAAATTAGAGTTCCGTCTTAAAGACAAGAACTTGAAGGCAGAATCGGTGACACGTTCTGGAGCTGCTTAGAGAACAATGCGCTCATCGAGAGGCCTGGGAATCACGGCAGAGGTGGAATGAACTGGCCCCTCAGCACGCAGGAAGCCCCGGGCGCCACCTCCCGCCGAGCCCCTACCTCTCAGTCTCACCTGCATCACTACTGCTTCTTCCTCTACAAGGTGCTGCCCTGCAAGCCTCAGGAGGGACCAGCTGCCCAGCGCCTCACGCAGTGCAATGGTGTTTCGAGTTTTGAATGACAACAACCAAAGGGCACTCAAAAACCTCCCAACGCAAAAATCTAACGAGAGTTTAGGGTTGTCTGAGGTACTTAAAGAAAGCAAAGCATGGGGGTGGGGCATGCGGGGGGACCATAAGTTATCAGAAAGCAAATTCAGGCTCAAAGTTATGAAAATGTTTCTAACATGCAGACCTTTCAATAATGGAATTGACTGCCCCAGGAGGTGGTGACCTCCCCATCACTAGAGGTAGGCAAGCAAAGACTAAGGGACCCTGTGTAAGGAGCTGAAAGAGATTTCTTAGTTAACCTCTAAGGAAGATCCTGTTTAACCCAAGATCCCACAGAACGAAATGCACGGTAGTGGAACAATTTACAGACATACTTGGCAAATCATAAAGCAGCAGAATTAGCCACTACCCTCAAAACTTGAGAGAAGTCCATGTACAACAAATAAAAGTCCGACATTACACACGGTTAACAAGGTCTACATTAACAGACCTTAGAGACTCTGAGCTGAAAAGAGAAATGTGCCCAAGAAGGACTTAGCTGAACGTATAAAACTTTGACTCACGGCAGGCTACCAAAAGCAGAGTGAACGCATGGAACTCGAGGAATTTCTGGTTCGGTCAGGTGCCTGCCACCGAGAAACGGCCCCCACAGCACCTTCCAACAGCAAAGGCCTGACCTTTGAGACCCTGAGCAGTTCCTCCCAGTGAGGAACAGGGGGGTCACGGGAAAGCCCCGAATCCCCAGATCCAACCCTCTCCCTCCCACAGGGTGAGGGATGAGAGCACCGAGGAAGCCTTCTGGCCTCGGAGCATCACTCACAGCCTGGACAGAGCCTGGTTATGCTGGAACAGCAGTTCTGGTAACAGGTGCAGCTGGTTCCGGTTCAGTCGTCTGCAAAAGAGAAGAGAGGAGTTGGGGATTGCCTGGGTTCAAATCCTAACACGGTCGCGGTGCAACTCCAGGGAAATCACCTTCTTTGGGCCCAGTTTCCTCATCTATAAAGCAGGGTGGAGGAAACGAGCAGAATATGTGTGAAGGCCCCGGGCCCCAGGGCCTGCCATGGAGTGAGTGGACAGGCAATAAATAGGTAGAGAACCTTTCCTGCCATTATGTCCTCCCCTGCCCATCACCATCTGCACTTACATCCGCAGGACCCTGTGTGTGTGATCTGAAAGGCACGGATCAATCTGTCTCAGTGTGTGAGTTGGATATCTGACGACACATGAAATACGAGATATATCCCGATGGGATAGGACTGGCCACGTGCTTTGTCTTGTTTGTAAGAATGTTTATGAGTTTACTTGAGCCAAACTGATGGCCTACACTGGGGAGCAAGATGTCAAACGCTCCCTGGACACACGTTTCTGGCTCTTCGTTGTTCTTACCCACGTTTGGCTCAGGGGCAGCTCAACTTTCATTGTTTGCTTTCAGGCCTTCTTCCCAAACAACAATAGCCTTATTGATTTTTTAAATGACTCACGGAAATGCACGCTTAATGTTTTTAAAGCTTCAGATAGTAGCGGAAAAAGTACTGGCCTCTTACACTTTTCTGACTCAACCATTTGTGGGTGTCTTTCATGTCAAACAACCGAGAACGACCCCTTCATGTGTAGTGACCGATGACTCGTGTTCACCATTTCCGGTTCCGCTAGTGGCAGACGGACAGCTTGTCAGTATAATAACACAGGCGGGCCCTGAACGGTGTGGCTCAGTGGGTGGAGCATCGGCCTGCAGGTTTGATTCTGATCAAGGGCATGTACCTTCGTTGCGGGCACATCCCCAGTAAGGGGTGTGCAGGAGGCAACTGATCGATGCCTCTCTCATTGATGTTTCTAACTCTCTATCCCTCTCCCTTCCTCTCTGTAAAAAAAAAAAAAAAATCAATAAACTATATTTTAAAAATAATAAAATACAACAGGCGGAAGTGGGAAGCCTGGGTCTGGAATGCAGCTTGATGAGAAGACGTGCAGAAAGAGCCTGGATGCATCCCAGGGAAGCGGCAAAATTTACCTGGACTTATCTCGCCACCTTAGACAGCACTCTCTTTTTCTTTTTCTCCTAATTTTCTACAGTGCTGTTGACATAGATGAGTTTCAGATGTACAACAGTGATTAGACATGTATATAACTCACAAACTCATCACTGCAGTAAGTCTAGTACCCACCACTCAGAGCTATTACAATACTACCGACTCTGTTCCCTCTGAGGTACTTTACATCCCCATGGCGAGTAGGCAACTAATTCTCCGACACTGGGGTGTTGGACACCAGCCCTTCAGGGGATGTGACACCTGCAAACTATGGAGCCTTGGTGCTCACGCTGTGGTCCCTGGACCACCTGCAGGGGCATCACCTAAGAGCTGGTAAGAGCCTCACTACCTCAGGCTCTCCCCCAGACCGGTAGAATCAGTCTGCATTTCCACAGGACCCGCAGGCGACCTGCGTGCTCAGCGCGGTGGGAGACGCACTGGTGTAAAATGCACCCCTGCCCGCCGTCGGTGGCACAGTTTGAGTTTCACCCAGCCTCTCCTTCAACAACAGATCTAGACAGTGATCAACCAGCTCAGCAAAAGCTCCCCTCGGCTGGGAGGGAGGAAGAAATGTAACTCTGTGTGGCTGGCACTTGACCTCCTAGGAGGTCACCCTTTATCTGCTGTGTGAGAAAGATACCCTTTCCCAGCACAGACAGTCAGACCCGCTGGAAGAAGTGTCACCTACAGGGCCCGGCTCCTAGGAAAACGCATCGCTGCTTCAGAAAAAAAAAAGGGGACCACCAATCGAATCCTTAAAGCAACAGTAGACTTCAGATGGCTCCAAGTTCCTTCACCTCCTCCAGAAAATTAATCCTGTGTTTACACTGCCTGCTAATCACTGGGTTTTGTTTTGTTTTGTTTTCCCCCCGAGATGTTCTCAGTTTTCCAGCTTCAATTTCTGAAAAACACTTAAAAGGAAAAGGGATCTAATAACTAGTTAAAGTGGAAAATCACAGGACATGGAAGGAGGGTCCCGGCGTGGTGAGGGGCCTGCAGGGAGCTAAGAATAACACCCTCGCAGCAGTGGCCACCAGTCCTGGTGGCCCTCACCGAGTGCCAGGCACCAGAACAGATGTCTTATAGGCACTACCTCCCAGTCAGAGAAAGGAAAGGCAGAAGGAAACGGTGGTTTCTTTCTCTTGAGGGTGACAAGGCCTTACGTTCACACACACGCCTTCCGGTCTCCTCCTTGCAACAACCCCATGGGGAAGGCGTCCTCACCACCATCGCGCCACATGGCTTGGTCTTAACAAATGCTCGGCACATGTTTGTTGACTCTGCTGCCTGGCCTCTCTGACAGCAGAGGAATTAGGGTGTCCAGAGGTGAGTGACCCCCAGATCACCTCCAAATTCCCCAGAGGTGGGGTTCTGAAGCTTGCCTTTCCCAGCTCCCCATTCTGGCTGCCTCCATGCGACATATCGATGACCCCCACTCAGCCAGCTGAGGGTGACTGAGCTCTGCACCCCCTTCCAACATCAGACCCTGACACCCGCGGTACCCCAATCCTCACGACCCCAAAACCACGCGCACGGCTGCTTCTGCACTCAAGTCTGTAACTGCTCACAAGACCAGTTATGTCTGTTCCCAAACCTGTTGAGCCAGAGGTACTTATAATTATAATTGTATAATTGAATGAACTGTTACATAAACAAACCAAATACCAGTGCAAAAAGAGAGAGTCATCTCTATGAAAACTGAGCTGAATGCTTTGAAACAGTCACTGAAAGGAAAGCTGCTAATTAAAGGGCTGTTGGATTACGGAAAAGACTGCAGGGCAAGAGGATCATTAAGGAAATTCAGGATCCTCCATGCAGCTTGCCTCCAAGGACCCTTTAAAAAACCTCACTCACCCTAAAGAAACCACAACCAAAAACCCTAAGTAAGGTGGACGTGTGTGGCTTAGGTGAACTCCAATCAGCATCTCATAATAAAAAGACAGGTCTTGGCAAAAAATTTTTAAAAGGGGCGGGGGAGGGGAGGTCAGTAAGTGCTCATCTACCTGTTATAACTTAAAATGAGGTGCTTAGAGTACGTGTGGTGTTCATTTCTCCCCACTTCATCCAACCTTTATGACTAAATGACTCACCACTGGTCCCCGACCAGTCTGAGAGGGTGCTGGCCATCCATGGGGGGCACTGGACCCCCAGGGACAGAGCAGCCACAAAGAACAGAACTGGGAAAAGGACAGGAGGGACAAAGTCCGCAGTGATGTCGTGACTCGAAAAGCAGGGCCCTGCCCAGCCCTGGGAGGCAGAAGCAGGCGTGATGAGGGCCACCAGGCCAGGTCTGAACTCCAACCCACCTTCTCTCCTCCTCCGGGGCATGGCAGTGGCCGAGCTGAGGCTGGAACGGGTTAGGTCCGAATCAGCCCTAATAGACTCCTTAGGTTTGGTTTGTTTTCCCCCGAGATGTTCTCAGTTTTCTGGAGGAGGTGAAAGAACTTGGAGCCATCTGAGGTCTACTGTTGCTTTAAGGATTGTATTGCTGGAGGTCACGAGTGGAGTGTGTTTTGTTCTGTTCAGCTGGGGCTCCTTGTAGCTCAGCGTTAGGCCGGCTGAGGAAGACCCAGAAAAGGTGGCCTGACAATTCCTCCCAGCGACAGGATGGCACTGAGAAAACCCCACCTTTCCCTTTCACTTAATACCTTATTTTCCCTTCTCTGAAAGAGAAAGGGGAGGACTTAGGGCATAGCCAGTAAGAGCTCAGGCTTTGGAGGCTACCTGGTCCCAGTTCTAATCCCCTCTCCTGCATGTAATCACTTAATAACTGCTTCACAAGGCAAGTGCTTAACTTCTCTGCACCTCTACTTCTCACCTAAGATCCCACTGACCCAGTGCTGTTTCCAGGATTGAATGAGATATTGGAGGGCGAGGGGCCAAGAGCTTATCTTGGTGCCTGGCAGAGAGTAAGGCAATCAATAGCAGCTATTATTAAAAACCCCTTGGGAAATCCGTAAAAATATAAAAGCACAAAGAATAAAATGAAAGTTACCTGTTAACCCACCACTCTACGCAGTAAGAGTTAATATTGTCAATTCTTTCCCTCCTCCTGCATTCAGTACACATACAAGTTCATTTTATTTACACTAATGTCACTTCTGGCCTTTTCCACTTAACGTTGTATTGAGCGTGCATTCCTCTGGCCGTGATTGTTCTCCCAAAGTGTGATTTTACGGCTTATGTCTCCACCGGAATGGCTGTGGCCAATTTTTTATTGTTTTTCAATAATGTGCAATGAACATCCTGATATATACATGTCTTTAGCCATGTCTCTGATTATTTCTGGTTCAAAAGGCATGAACGATAGAATTCTTGATACCTACATACAAACCACTTTGCAAAAACATGAGATTGGGCCCTGGCAGGGTAACTCAGTTGGTTAGAGCATCATCCAGATGCACCAAGGTTGTGGGTTCAATCCCTGGGCAGCAGGGCACATACAAGTGTCAACCACTGAATGCATAAATGTGTGCAACAACAAATCAATGTTTCTCTCTCTCTCTCTCTCTCTCTCTCTCTCAAATCAATAAATAAATTTAAAAAATTTTAATTAGGTTGGTAACCATCCTGAATGTGAGTGCAATCCCCCCCTCCACCACACCATGTGCCTTTTTTCCCCTTCATTATTGCCCATCTGAAATGCAAAAATTGATTAAGACACCTTTGGGAACTTGAGAGGCCTGTAAGGAACAAACCATGCAAATCAAAAATATCTCCACCTTCCAGGGTCTCTGCTGTGGCCCTGCGTACCCAACACGGCTCCTCGGTGGCCCCAGGGCTTCCCTGGCCGTCCCCTCCACACGCCAACACCTCCTAAGGCCACACAAATCGATGCACAGTGTTTACACCTGGGGTATGAGCTTCTAGGAAGAAATCTCACTTCCTCTGTCATGTGTGGACTTTTGTCATAATGCACTGGGTGTGTGGGGGGCGGTGAATAGCTGCATCTAGAATGTGGGATGAGGACAGTCTCCAGCTTCCTCTCTGCTGTGATCTCATGATGATATTGTGCCCATGTCCGCACTGCAGCTGCCCCGGGCTCCTATCAGCAGGCGGGAGGCAGGCTGGGCATGCAGTCCTGTCCCTGAGCACACACCCCCTCCGCCCCCAGGCTCAATCTGCTCGTGTCCCTTCAGAGCCAGCCTCCACCGCCCTCCTGCGCCCGCCTCCACCGCACCCGCAGACACTTACAGCCGCTCCAGCTCCTTCATGTCGTCGAAAGCCCCCCGTTCCACCACACCAATCTGGTTCTCCATCAGCTGCCTGAGGAAGCAAAGAGACAAAGACAGCTGCAGGATGTTGGACACGGACTCCTGGAAACAAGGGAGTGAGACTGGAGCTGTGCCTGAGACGCGTGCAGACCTGAGTCCTGGCTGGAGCCCACAAAATTTCCTCACAACGTTGGCAATTCCCCACAGGAACCCTCAGCACACCCAGCCCCCACTGACCACAAGATACGCTTTCCAGGCCCGGCCTCCTGCTGATCTCTGCAGGGCAGAAGGCCACAGCACAGCAGAGCACTGGGTCACTGCTCAAGGCATGCTCGGGAAGCCAGCCCGAGCTGCTCTGGGCCGCAGGTGCACGTGCCCTCCTTTGGTCCAGAGGCTGAGTTTCCAAGGGACAGAATGGACAGAGTGGGCCAGTAGCAGGAGGAGGGGATCCAGTGCCAACTGGGCAGAGCCCACACATGCAGCACACTCTGCAGTTGGCAGACGACACCCCCTCCGCCCGCACCCCGCCTCTGCCTTGCCCATCTGCTGCCAGCTCAGCCACCTGGCTCCATGGGGCTCTGAACCTCCCCATTGCCAATGCGCCATGAAGCCCAGAGCGTCCAGCTGGCGGACAGCAGTTTTTGCCAACAGATCGCCTGTTGCATAGTAATTTTTGAGGTTGTCAAACATGTTTTTCTCCCGACGCTTTCCCTTCTCCGCTCTCCAGCAGGCGGCTTATGTGCTCCCACATGCACCTCAGATGAGGTTTGAGACAGGGCAGAGGGCAGAAATGGCCACCACCCACTTCTTTTTCTCCACTTGTTTCCAGAAGCCTCTGCTACTGAGGAGGTCCCACGGCAGACCTGGGTGGAGAAGCGGGGGACAAACCAGGAGGAAGGGGAGCTTCCTCCAGCTCGAAAGAGATTTCCGGAGCCTGGGATGGGGTCAGAGACCAGTGGGTGACAGCTCTGACCCCAGAGAAAATCAGCTACAAGATCCCCAGTTCCTCCAAAGACCCTCAGAAATGCAAAGCAAGTAGTTCCGACAGAACTGAGGCCCCGGGCCCTTGAACTTCCCTGGGAATAAGGGACGAGGGGTTCCGTGGCAGTCTGATGGTCAGTGCATCAGGACGCATGCCTGGCAGGCGGCCTCCGCATCGAGATCAGCAGAGCAGGAGAGATGAAGGGACCCACACCCTCCTGGCTCCTCTCCCCTGCCCAGCATGACAAAGGAGGTGCTGCTGATGGCTCCTTTCCCAATAGAGTCGTGCCCACTACCTCCAATACCTGCCACTGTCAAGCAACCCAGGGAAATGGACTCTATCCTCAAGTCCTCCCCATCGCCTACCCTCTCAAACCAGGGTTAGCCCCTTGCTGGGGAATTTCCTGGGCCATGGGTTCAAAGGAACTATGGAGACTATTTATTACAGACTGAATTGTCCCCGCCCCCACCTCCACCCCCCAGATATTAATGCATTGAAGCCCTAACCCCAATGTAACTATATTGGAGGCAGGGCCCAACTGTCAACCACTGAATGCATAAATGTCACAGTGACCTTAGGGAGGTCACTGAGGTCAAATGAGCTTCTAAGGATGGAACCCTAATCTACTAGGACTGGTGTCCTTATAAGAAGAGACACGAGCCGAAACCGGTTTGGCTCAGTGGATAGAGCGTCGGCCTGCGGACTGAAAGGTCCCAGGGTCGATTCCGGTCAAGGGCATGTACATTGGTTGCGGGCACATCCCCAGTAGGCGACGTGCAGGAGGCGGCTGATCGATGTCTCTCTCTCATCGATGTTTTTAACTTTCTATCCTTCTCCCTTCCTCTCTGTGAAAAATCAATAAAATATATTTTTTTAAAAAAAGAAGAAGAAGAGACATGGGAGATCTCTCTCTGCGCACACACAGAGGCAAGGCCAGGTGAGGACAGAGCACGCAGCTAGCCAAGAAGAGAGGCCCCACCACAAACCAACCCTGATAGCACCTTGATCTTAGATTTCTCGCCTCCAGGCCTGTGAGGAAATAAATTTCTGTGGTTTATGCCACCCCATCTGCGGTATTTTGTACCAGCAGCCTGAACAAAGACAGAGACCTCAAGATTCCTCACGGGCCCTTGGTCTTCCCTCACCCCAGGAGACAACCAGTGGACAAGAAAGACAGCCCCATCTGCCCATCCCAGGTCCTGCCATGCAGCCACCACAGGTGCCTACCGATGCCACGCCCCAATTTGCAGCCATGCTGGAAGCAGTGGCTGCTCTGGGTCAGGACTCACCATCACTTCCACCCTACCACCCTCAGGGTGTCCCAAGACTGACTCCATGTGGAGAAGCCCAGCCTGCCTACAACCCTACAGCCCAAAAACCCACAGCCAGGGCTCTGCCTAGGACACACAGGCCGTTGCCGAGGGAGGGGGCAGCAGGGGGGTCATAAGCAGGAGCAGCATCCCATACTCACAGCACCCGCAGCTGCTTGAGCCCCGCAAAGTCGTTCTTATGGATCCGGGTGATGTTGTTGCCGTTGAGCTCCCTGGTGGAAGAAAGGAGAGGAGGGGATGGTGAGACGGGCAGGGTGGGTCCCCAGGCCAGGGGCTCAGCTCCAGGCTCCTTC
>PVJN01005343.1:0-21733 GCA_004026805.1 Lasiurus borealis
GGTGAGCAGGCTCACAGGGGGTTGCAGCTGGGAGCAATTAGGCCAGCAGGGGGGAAGTTGGGTCTGATCAAGCTGGCAGGGGGCAGTTGGGGGCAATCAGGCTGGCAGGGGGGCAATTAGAGGTGATCAGGCCAGAAGGGTGGCACAGTTAGGGGCGATCAGGCTGGCAGGCAGAGTGGTTAGAGGCAATCAGGCAGGTAGGTAGATGAGCAGTTAGGAGCCAGAAGTCCCAGATTATGAATGGGATATTTAATTGCCATCCAACATCCTCTGACGATCCCAGATTGAAAGGGTGCAGGCTGGGCTGAGGGACATTCCCTATTCCCCACACCCCACCCCGTCTCACCGTGAACAAATTTCGTGCACCAGACCATTAGTATATAGCACAAAAATTCTATAAAGAGAAAAACAGGAACCAGTATTAAGTTTAGTTTTCCACTCCAAAATCTTCCTGGACATTTTAACTACCAAAAGACTAGTTAACCCAAACATAAAATGATCTGAATCATAACAGGACACTCTGGATCTTGCGAGTGAATTAAATCCAAGGGTTAAAATTGTCATAACTACAACAGGTCCTCAAATAACATCCTTCATTCAATGTTATTTTGTTATAACACTGATGAGGAAAATCATTGATTCCCATCAGGGCTACTGTCTATGAAGAGTTCATATGTTCTACCCCTATTTTGTGGGTTTTCTCCTTGTCTTCCAATTTCCTCCCACATCCCAAAGATGTGCATGCTTGGTTAGCTGATGTGTCAATATTTTCCCAGTCTGAAGAAGTGTGGGTATGGGTGTGAGTGAAGGGTCAAAATGGAAGGGTGTCCTGTTCAGATACAGCTGCTGACACAGGCTCTGGTTAACTGTGACCCAGAACTAGAAAAAGCGGGTTGGAAAATCACTACCTCCTTTAATTCATCTTTCTTAAATGGGTATATAGCTCACCTTGATTTCAGTATTGGAAGAGTTTGGGGTCTTTATTTAGAAGTTTGGTGATGTTTTTTAGACCAGAAATATGCCATAGAAACATAACCCTTATTTCTACAAATTAGTCTATGGTGAAACTGGTTTCATTGAACGTGGCTTCTCTTAAGTCACAGTTCCCAGGAACCTATCAACGTTAGGTTTTTGACTATACTTGGGCATTAGTGGCTGGCTTCTGTCCAAGGAAAGAATTTCAGGATAAGATAACTGTGCTATCTTATCATTAAAGGGAGGCTCCCTTACAGTTTTAGTCCATATCCCATTAATTATCACAGAAATTAAATGCTGGGGGGCAGGGGTTTACTAATGAAATTGTTTATTATATCTTTAAATTTAAAACCAATATTGCCACCTAGTGGTCATCTGGGTCACTTACAAAACAGGCTGTCATAAATGTCAAGGACAATAACATTAAGTATATGCACACAAACTAAATGAGCACAGAATAAAGTGCAAGAAAAATTAACTATTTCCAATGAACAAAGTTGTTCTCTATATTTTAGAAGCTGAGAAAAATTCTTAAATAACAATACAGTTGCTGATGCTGTGTCTGGCATACTAGATGCCCTCAGAGATACAGAGGCATCTCCCATCCTTCTGACTCTGAGGGCAAGACAGTGTCCTAGAGGACCAAGGACATATAAGACGCCCATGTGGGCCTCAAATGAGCACCAAGTTTACCAGTAGGCCATGGAAGGAAGTTCATGGAAGAAAGTTCATAAAAAAAAAAAGTGATAACGACACGCAGCCACAGGCTACATCCTTGAGAATGGATGGACCTGGAGGCCATTATGCTGAGTGAAAGAAGCCAATCAAGAGAAGAGTATGATTCTATTTATAAGAGGTCCCTGAGAAGTCATATCCATAAAGATAGAAAAGATGGTAGGTCCTGGGGCAGAAGAAAAAAGAGGAGCAGAGTTTTAGTTGGGGAGATTAAAAAGTTCTGGAAATGGATTGTACAATGTAAAGGTTCTTTGCATTATAATACTGTATACTTAAAAATGATTAAGATGGTGAGAGAAAAATGGCGGTGGAATATACGGACATGTCCCGAGCCTTCTCCCGGAGCAGACAGAGAGAACAGCCCAGGGTCACACAAGGAGTGTTTGTTGGCAATTTAAGGGATACTATACTGCAGGAGAAGGTGGGGGACTGCTGGACGCAGCTCCCCTGACCGGGCAGCCCCCACTGCTGCCAGGTTCCCTGTCTGAGCCACCAGCTTGGCTGTGGAGACCATGCCATCGTGAAGGGGAAATTAGATGTTTACAGAAGCCTGAAAATCTACAGCTGTAGCACCGACTGAATAGCACCAAGTCGCAGAACACCGCTTCCCAAAGTGCACAAACACTCGGATTCAGAAGAGCTTCACACGACACACAAAAAGGTCAGATTTCACCTGGGATAAGGTGAGGTCTCAGATCCCACAGAAAAGAAAGGTACGCATACTGGGAACTGGACTGCGGAAAATCTGCACCTAGAGCAGTGGTTCTCAACCTTCCTAATGCCGCGACCCTTTAATACAGCTCCTCATGTGGAGGTGACCCCCAACCATAAAATTATTTCTATTGCTACTTCATAACTGTAATTTTGCTACTGTCATGAACTGTAATGTAAATATCTGATATGCAGGATGTGTTTTCATTGTTACAAATTGAACGTAATTAAAGCATAGTGATTAATCACAAAAACAATATGTAATTATATATTGTGAAATATTTATTTCTAATTACAAATAAAAGAAATTTTACCTTGAATTGTGGTGTAGCATGGGTAACAGTCTTCATATAACAACAGTAAACTACATTGCTACACTTTGCTACACTGAGGAGCAATCTGTTGGTTCCTAAGACCATGGGAAATAGGTGTTTTCCAATAGTCTTAGGCGACCCCTGTGAAAGGGTCGTTCAACCCCCAAAGGGATCAAGACCCACAGGTTGAGAACTACTGAACTAGAGAAATCCATGGATATTGGGCAGGGCATGATCCCTGAATGTGGAAGGGGGCCCTCAGAGCTGTTAACAGAGGAGACTTCTAGAAAGCAATCCATTCTGATCTGAAGCAGAATGGTAAGAATTCCTTCTTTTTTATGGCAGCATGATATTCCATTATGTAGATGTACCATTGCTTTCTGATCCATTCATCTGCTGATGTGCACTTAGGCTGTTTCCAAACCTTAGCTATTGTAAATTGTGCTGCTATGAACATAGGGGTGCATATATCCTTTCTGATTGGTGTTTCTAGTTTCTTAGGATATATTTCCTAAGAGTGGGATTGCTGGATCAAATGGGAGATCCATTTTTAGTTTTCTGAGAAAACTCTATACTGTTCTCCACAGTGGCTGCACCAGTCTGCATTCCCACCAGCAATGCACGAGGGTTCCTTTTTCTCCACATCCTCACTAACACCTGTCTTTTGTTGATTTGTTGATGATAGCCATTCTGACAAGTGTGAGATGTTATTGCAATGTCAGTTTGCTTTGCATCTCTGGGATAATTAGTGACTTTGAGCATGTTTTCACACATCTCTTGGCCTTCTATCTTCTTTCAAAAAGATTATATTTAGGTCCCTCTCAATTTACTTATTGGATTATTTATCTTCCTTTCCTTAAGTTGTATAAGTTGCCTGTAGATGTTGGAAATTAAATCTTTATCACTGATAACATTTGCAAATATGGTCTCCCATACAGTGGGCTTTCTTGTTGTTTTGTTGATGGTTTCTTTTGCTGTGCAAAAACTTTTTATTTTAATGTATTCCCATTTGTTTATTTTCTCTTTAGCTTCCATTGCCCTTGGAGCAGTATCAGTGAAGAAGTTCCTTTTCCATATGTCTGAGATTGTGCTGCCTGTGGATTCCTCTAGTATTTTTATGGTTTCCCGTCTTATGTTTAAATCCTGTATCCATTTGGAGTTTATTTTTGTGTATAGTGTAAGTTGGTGGTCTACTTTCATTTTTTTGCATGTATCTGTCCAGTTTTCCCAACAACATTTATTGAAGAGACTGTCTTGACTCCATTGTATGTTCATGCCTCCTTTGTCAAATATTAATTGAACATTTGGTTTGGGTCGATATCTGGATTCTATACTCTATTCCACTGGTCTATGTTTCTGTTCTTATTCTGTACCACGCTGATATGAGAATACTGGAATTGTAATATGTACAGCTTGATATCTGGTGTTGAGATCCCTCTTACTTTGTTCTTTCTCAGGATTGCTGCAGGTATTTTGGGTCTTCATTTATTCCAGATGGATTTTGGAGAGTTCTTTCTAGGTCTGTGAAGTATGTCATTGGTATTTTAATGGGTAGTGCATTCAATCTATAGATTGCTTTGGATAGTATGGACATTTTAATGATCTTGATTCTCCTAATTCATAAGCATGGTATGCTCTCCCATCTATTTATGTCTTCCTCTATCTCTTTTTTTCAGTGTCCTGTAGTTTTCTGGATATAGCTCTTTTACCTCCTTAGTTAAGTTTATTCCTAGGTATGTTAATTTTTTTGGTGTGATGGTAAATGGGATTGCTGTTGTAGTCTCTCTTTCTTTTCTTTAAGTTCAATATTCCTATATAGAAATGCCATAGATTTCTTGGCATTAATTTTGTATCCTGCTACATTGCCAAATTCATTTATTAAGTCTATTAGTTTTTTTGATGGAGTCTTTCAGGTTTTTTATGTACAGTATCATGTAATCTACAAATAAGGATAGTTTTACTTCTTCTTTTCCAATTTGGATGCATTTTATTTCTTCTTGTTGTCTAATTGCAATGGCTAATATTTCCAGTACTATTTTGAATAGGAGTGGTGAGAGTGGGCATCCCCATCTTATTCCTGTTCTTAGGGGAAATGGTTTTAGTTTTTACCCGTTGAGTGTTATGTTAGCTGTGGGTTTATCATATATGGCTTTTATGATGTTGAGGAATGAACCTTCTATTCCCACCTTGCTGACAGTTTGTATCAAAAAAGGGTGTTGGATTTCATCAAATACTTTTTCTGCATCAATTGATACGACTATATATTTTTATCTCTCAATTTGTTTATGTGATGTATCACGTTTATTGATTTGCGGATATTGTACCATCTTTGCATTCGTGGGATAAATCCTACTTGGGCATGGTATATGATCTTTCCAATGTACTGCTGGATCCGAGTTGCTAGAATTTTGTTGAGGATTTTGGGATCTATGTTTATGAGGGATATCAGCTTGTAATTCTCTTTCATTGCGTTGTCTTTATCTGGTTTTGGAATAAGGGTGATGTGGACTTCATAGAAGGTGTTTGGAAATGCTCCTTCCTCTTGAAATTTTTGGAATAGTCTGAGGAGGATAGGTGTAAATCTTCCCTGAATGTTTGGTAAAATACTCCTGTGTAGATGTCTGGCCTTGGGCTTTTGTTTGCTGGAAGCTGTTTGATGACTGCTTCAATTTACTCCATAGTTATTGGCCTATTGAAATGTTTAGATTCTTCCTCATTGAGTTTTGGAAGGTTATATTTTTCTAGGGATATGTCCATTTCTCCAGGTTGCCCAGTTTGTTGGAATAGAGTTATTCACAGTATTTTTTTTTTTAATATCTTTTGTATTTCGATGGCGTCAGTTGTTATTTCTCCTCTTTCATTTCTGATTTTGTTTATTTGAATCCTCTCTCTTTGCTTCTTGGTGAGCCTAGGTAGAGGTTCATCAATCTTGTTTATCCTTTCAAAGAACTACCTCTTGGTTTTGTTGATCTTTTGTATTGTTTCTTTGGTCTCCATGTCATTTATCTCTGCTCTGACCTTTACTATTGCCTTCCTTCTGCTTACACTGGGATTTTCTTTTTGCTCTCTTTCTAGCTCTTTGAGTTGTAGGGTTAGTTAATTTATTACCATTGTTTCTTGTTTTTTGCAGTAGACTTGTAGAGTTATGAACTTCCCTCTCAAAACTGCTTTCACTGTGTCCCATAGATTTTGTATTGTTTTGTTTTCATTGCCATTTGTTGCCATGATATTTTTTACTTCTTCCTTGATCTCTCTAATAACCCAGACATTGTTTAATACCATACTGTGTAGTCTCCATTTATTTGATTTCTTTGTTTTGTTTTTATTGAAGTTGATTTCCATTTTTATGCCATTGTGATCTGAGAAAATGCTTGATATGATTTCTATCTTCTTCAATTTGAAGAGGCTTTGCCTATGATCCAAGGTAAGGTCTATCTTTGAAAATGACCCATGTGCACCTGAGAAGAATGTATTTTCTGTGGCTTTGGGGTGAAATGTTCTCAAGATGTCAATTAATTCCATCTGAGAGTGGGCATCCCCATCTTATTCCTGTTCTTAGGGGAAATGGTTTTTAAATTCCATTTAGGATTGATGTTTCTTTGCTGAGTTTTTGTTTAGCGTATTTGTCCAGTGGTGATTGTGGGGTATTGAAGTCTCCTTCTATGATTGTATTGCTGTCATTGTCTCCCTTGATATCCTCCAGGAGTTCTTTATGTATTTGGATGCTCCTCTATTGGGTGCGTATATGTTTACCAGAATTATTTCTTCTTGTTGTATTGCTCCCTTTAGTATTATGAAGTGGCCTTCCTTACCTCTTCTTATATCCTTCACTTTGAGATCTAAATTGTCAGATATAAATATTGCTATCCCAGCTTTTTTTCATTTCCATTTGCCACAAAAACCATTTCCCCTCCCTTCACCCTCGGTCTCTGTGTGTCTTTTATTCTGAGGTGGGTTTCTTATAGACAGCAGATATATGGGTCATGTTTTCTTATCCAATCCATTATCCTATGTCTGTTGATTGGAACATTTAATCCATTTACATTTAAAGTTATTATTGATAGATATTTGTCACCATTTTTATTCTTTATCCCTGTGTTTCCTCTTCACTTTCTATTTCTTTTTTTTCTTTTTTTTCACATTAAACCTTTTAAGATTTCTTGCATTGCTGGTTTGGTAGTAATAAATTCCCTTAGTCCTTTTTTTCTGTGAAGCTCCTGATTTAACCTTCAGTTTTCATTGAAAGCTTTGCTGCATACAGTATTCTTGGATTCAGACCCTTCCTTTGTATGACTTTGTATATTTCATTCCATTTCCTTCTGCCCTTATGGGTTTCTGTTGAGAAATCAGATGCTAGTCTGATGGGGGTTCCTTTGTAGGTAATTTCCATCTCTCTCTGGCCACTTTTAAAATTCTCACTTTGTCATTGATGTTTGCCAATTTAATTAGAATGTGCCTTGATGTTAGTCTTTTGGTGTTCATTTTGCTTGGGACTCTGTGAGCTTCTTGTATTTGTGTGGGTTTTTTCTACCCTTTATCAGGGAAGTTTTATGCCATTTATTTTTTCAAGCAGGTTTTCTATTCATTGCTCAGTTTCCTCTCCTTCTGGCACCCCTATGGTGCAGATGCTGTTTTGTTTTGTGTTATCCCAAAGTTCCCTTAGGCTTTCCTCCTGCTTTTTAATTTTTTTTTTCTAGAAGCTGCTCTATTTGAGTATTTTTCCCTACATTATCTTCTAGCTCACTGATGCAGTCTTCTGCTTCTTCTAGTATAAATTTGATGCTTTCTATTGAATTCTTTATAGCAGTGATGTTATTTTTCATTTCTTCTTGATTCTTCTTCATTTCCTCTTGGTTATTCTTCATTTCCTCTTCATTCTTATTCATATTGTCAAATTTGTCTTCCATTCTTTTCAGCCACCTTATGACCATTTTTCTAAATTCTTTCTCTGGCAGGTTGCTTACCTCCATTTCGTTTACTTCCTTTTCCGGTGATGCCAGCTTTTCTTTCATAAGTGGTCTGTTTCTTTGTCTGACCCTGGTCTCTCTTCTCCGAATGTCTGGTTATGTTGTTCTCTCTCTCTCCTACGTTGATTTAAAGGCACAAAATACAACATAACCAGGTACAATGCACAAGGCACTAAACAATAATGTATTCACAATATTAAAAATCACAAATAAGGTGACCACCAAAGATAGATAAATTAGGGGAAAGTAGAGAAAGAAGAAGAGAGAGAAGAAGAAGAAAGAAAAGAAGCATGCCAAAATGAAATTAGGAGAAGGGAGAGAAAAGAAAAAAGTTTTAAATAAAAGAATAAAAAGAATTAAGAGAGAAAAAAATAGAATAAGAAAGAAAAGCAGAACAAATTATATATATGAGGAGAAAACTCCAATGTAACAGTCACTAATCCCAACAAATGCTTGTGAGAAGTACCTGAAGATTAATACAAACTACAAATAACAACTAATATCAAGGGAGGCAAGGGTAAACAGATGTAAAAAACAAACAAAGAAAATGCAAACCAAAGCAAAATAAATCAAGAAAAATAAGCAAAAACAATCACAAAATGTATAAAAATCGATATAATCAATGTTCAAGCAAACAACAACAAAAGGACATAGGAAAAATCAATTTTTTTGGATGGTGTAGACAGAGAAGAGAGAGGTGTGTATGGACTTGGAGTAGAGGATTGGAAATTAGATATACAAGTGGTGAAATTTTAACTGGGTAAAAGGAAAGAATAGGGGAAATCTAAAGTAAGAAAAGGGTAAGAGAATCAGGACAATAAAATAGGAAAAGTTAGGAAAAGAGTGATGGCATAAAGGTAAAGTTGAGATAGAGTAAAATGATGCTAAAGGAAAAATGAAAATAGAATGTAGAACTCTAATCCCAAAGTAAAATAAAGAGAAAATAAAATGACACTTTTTTTCCAAAAAGGTAAAATAGTAGCAGTAATAATACTGCTTGTAAATAAAAGTGTAATAATTAAAAAGGTAAAATCAATTGAGGAAAAAAGAAAAAAATTAGTTTTTTTTTTAATTAAAAGGTGAAAAAAAAAATAGAATGTGCAGTAGTGAAGGGCATTCACTTCCTCTGTTGTCTCCCAATCAGGAAAGTATTGCAGCTCCCTGCATTCCACTGCTGCTCAATGTTGTAAGGCACTCCTAGTTTTGAAGCAGGTGGTGAATCTTAATCTCTTTATTCTTTTGTGATTGCACAAACGTCAATTTGTGAGTCAGCCTCTGGGTGGCAGTGTTTCGGGATTATCATCTAATCCTCTCTAGCCTGTAGCACTCAATAGCAGTCTGTGGAAGCAGGTTGCCCAAGACCTGGCTTTCTGTTGGCTATTCCTCGCTCTGATCCCCAGGTTCCAGAAAAACAACTTTCCCCTGCAGTCTCTTAGGATGTCCCCAATTGAGTGATCCTATGTATTGGGTGCAATCAGAAACAAGGATCTGAAGAGGAAAGAGTGCAGGCCTATGCAGTCTCCACAATTTAATAACTCCCAGGCTGTCCTTCTGCCTCAGATCAAAATGGATTTAGAGATCCCCTCTGTTAGCACCTCTGAAGACCCCCTTCCATATCCATGTATCACACAAGTCCCAACAGCCATGCATTTCTCTAGGTTCAGCTTTCCCCCAGTCCAGTTCCCACAGTGTGTGTGTATCTCTCTTCTACAGGACGAGAGACCTCACCTTATCCCAGGCGAAATCTGAGATTTCTGTGCATCATGTGGAGCTCCTCTGAATCCAAGTGTTTGTGCCGATTGGGGAGCGATGTTCTGGGTGCCGCAGCTGTTCTTTTCAGGTTTCCATAAACATCCATTTTCCCCTTCAAGATGGTGCAGTCTGCGTCATCGCGCTGGTGGCTCTGGGAGAAAAACCCCACAGCAGTGGGGCTGCCTGGTCAAGGGATCCCCATCCAGCAGTCCCCGAACTTCTCCTGAAGGATAACTGTCCCTTAACTCACCAACAAACACTCCCAGTGTGACCCTCAGCTGTTCTCTCTGTCTGCTGAGCGACAAGGCTCCGAACATGTCCGTCTATTCCACTGCCATTTTTTGCCCCCCAAATCCCTCCTTCTGATTGCTAAGCCCAACACATAGGATCACCCAGTTGGGGACACCGTGAGAGATCACAGGGTAAAGGTGTTTTTCTGGATCCTGAAGATCAGAGAGGAAGTAATCATTGGAGAACCAGCTCTGAGGCAGCCCACTCCCACAAACCAGTATTGAGTGCCAAAGAAAAAGGAGAACCTAAGGCTAGAAGAGGACCTATAGTCTCAGAGGTCATTTCAGAAACACTGCCACACAAGGGCTGACTCACAAATTGACACTTGTGTAATCACCAAAGAATAAAGAGATTAAGACAAACCACTGGCTTAAAAACTAGTGGAATGCAGAAAACTGCAATAGTGTCCCAACTCGGAAAAAGGCTTGCCAGACAGATCAATAGAGGAAGTGAATGACCTTCATTACTGCAAACTCTAATTTTTAATTTTTTATTTTAATTTTTAATTTTTTCATATTTTTTTCTTTTTTCCCCACCTGATTTTATCTTTTTAACTATTACATTTTTATCTTCAATCAGTATTATTACTACCATTAGTTTACTTTTTTTGGAAAAATGTGTCATTTTATTTTCTCTTTAATTTACTTTGGTATTAGAGTTCTACATTCTACTTGCATCTTTCCTTTGGTATCATTTTATTCTATCTCAACTCTACCTTTATGCCTTCACTCTCTTCCTAACTTTTACCATATTGTTGTTCTGTTTCTCTTACTCTTTTCCTACTTTAGATTTTGCCTATTCTTTTTTTTACCCCCTCTTAAAATGTCGCCCCACTTATATATCTAATTTCCAATCTCCTGCTCCAAGTCCATAGACACCTCTCTCTTCTCTGTCCTCACTATCCAAAAAATTGTTTTTCTCTCTGTCTTTTTGTTGTTGTTTCCTTGGATGTTGATTATATCGATTTTTTATACATTATTGTGAGATTGTTTTGCTTATTCATCTTATTTTGTTTTGTTTTTATTTGTTTTTTACATCTGTTTACCCTCGTCTCCCTTGATATTACTTGTTGTTTGTAGATTGCATTAATCTCAAGATACTTGTTGCTGGCATTTGTTGGGATTGGAGTTATTCGATTGTAGTTTTTCCCTCATATATAATTTGTTCCCCTTCTCTTTCTTACTCTCTTTCTTTTCTCTCTTATTATTTTTTCTTTTTTTCTTTTCCTCTTTTCTCCCTCCTCCCAATTACATTTTGGTCCTCCTTTCTCTTCTTTTCTTTTCTTTTCTTTTTTTTTTTGTTTTCTTTTCTCTTCTCTTCTTTTTCTTTTTCTTCATCTTTTCTCTCCTCTTCTTTCTCTGCTATCCACTAATTTGTCCCTCTCTGGTGTTCACCTTTATTTGTGACTATTAATATTGTGAATACATTTCTGTTCAGTGCCTTGTGTGTTGCACCTGGTTCTTTTTGTCCCTTTAAATTAACGCAGGATAGAAAGTACTACATAACCAAATAACTGGAGAAGACAGACCATGAGCAGACAAAGATAAAGCCCACATATGAGAGAAAAGCAGGCATCACCAGAAAAGGAAGTAAACGAAAGGGAAGCAAGCAATTCTTTCTGCCAGAGGAAGAATTCAGAGAAATGGTCAGAAGGTGGCAAAAAAGAATGGAAGCCAAATTCAACAATATCAATAAGAACCAAGAGAAAATGAAGAAGAACCAAGGAGAAGTGAAAAATGGCTTCACTGCTGTAAAGAACTCAATAGAAAGCATAAAAAGTAGACTAGAAGAAGCAGAGGATCACATCAGTGAGCTAGAATACAAGGTAGGATAAAATACCCAAGTAGAGAAGCTTCTAGGAAAAAAAATTAAAAAGCAAGAGGAGAGCCTAAGGGAACTTGGGGATAACAGAAAATAAAACAGCATCCTCATATTAGGGGTTACAGAAAGAATGGAAACTGAGCAAGGAATGGAAAACCTGTTAGAAGAAATAATGACAGAAAAATTCCCAGATATAGGGAAGAAAAAACCCACACAAATCCAAAAAGCTCACAGAATCCCAAGCAAAATGAACCCCAAGAAACCAACACCAAGGCACATTATCATTAAATTGACAAACACCAACAACAAAGTAAGAATATTAAAAGCAGCCAGAGAGGGACTGAAAGATGCCTACAAAGGAACCCCCATCAGACTAGTGACTGATCTCTCAAGAGAAACTCATCAGGCCAGAAGAGATGTGAATGAAATATACAAAGTCTTGCAAAGGAAGGGTCTGAATCCAAGAATACTGTACCCAGCAAGGTTATCAATCAAAATTGAAGATGAAATGAGGAACTTCACAGACAAAAAAGGGCTAAGGGAATATATTACCACCAAACCAGCATTGCAAGAATGCTAAAGGGTCTGCTGTAAGAGAGAGAGAGAGAGAGAGAGAGAGAGAGAGAAGAAAGAAATAGGGAGTGAAGAAGGAACACAAGGGTAAAGAATAAAAATGTTGACAAATAAGTACCTATCAATAATAGCTTTAAATGTAAATGGATTAAATGCTCCAATCAATTACAATTTTGTAATTCAGATCTCTGCAGCTTATCCAGCTGACTTAACTAAAACTTTATGCCTCTTCATAATTCCCCATTCCCCTCTCCCAGCCACCGCCCCTGGTAAAACCCTTCTGTCTTTGATTCTATGGATTTGACTATTTTAGATATTGCATATAAGCAGAACCATGTCTTTCTGTATCTGCACTGCCACTCTACTTTAAAACTGTCCATTTAAGGATCCGTCTCCTCTGCTGGACTGTGATTTCTTCCAGTACAAGGACCTTGGCTTGCTGATCCTTGAACACCCAGTACTTTGTCCACAGTAACTCTGTCAAGACTGAGAAATGAGAGGTTCACAGATAAATTTCTCCATAGACTAGGCAAGTTCCTGACATGTAAATGAAATCCAGAATTTAGCAGAGATGTCAATTTGTCTGAGTCTCTACTCCTACCTTCTTCTGTTTGGTGAATAGAATCCCTTAAGTTTGTCTGTTTCCAAGGCCACCCAATTAGACATGACCTTTCCCAGTCAATGTATGTGCAAGTGATTATGTTCTGGATAATCGTATGTCAGGTCGCATCCTCAGAAGAAAACCACTTGCCCTCCACACACTAGCATGCAGATGCAATGGTGAGGAGTCAGCTTCCACCGCGCAGATGAGGACACCTTAGCTCATGATAAAGTAATGAGATGGGGGACGCTGGAGAAGAACTGCCCACCCATAACTGCACTGTTTGGGAGGAAACGTAAATCTCCAACTTCCTTAAGTAATTGTTCTGGTATATGTGTGAATGAATTTTCTGGTTCTTTTCCATATTGTCTCTCAAAGATTCACTTAATTGTGAGATCATATTTTCCTAGCACCTCATCTCTGATTACTGAGTTTGGGGTAATTGCTACAGCTCACTGGAGCTACATTCCTTAATACTTGCTGGGATCCAACAGAGGGACTATGGCTATGGGGGCTATGGCTACCTTCGTCCCCATAGTAGCCTCCTTTGTCCACTCTGCAAGGGCCTCCATGGAGCAAGAGGAAGATACCCAGCCAGTCAAGAAGGCAGTATGTCTGCCTCTCTGATGAAATAGTAACAGGTTTATAGAAGAAAATCTCTAAAAGTTGGGTCTCCAGACAAAGAAGAATTTCAAACTCATCAAGCTGCCCTTAGATCCAATCGCACATACACACACACACACACACACACACACACACACACACACACAACAGGCAATTGTTTCCTCCCACTTAGAAGTTGTGACACTAAAAGCAGGGAGCCAAGGACCTGCCCTTGCAAGGATGTGCAGCGGCTGGATAAATTTTACATGTAAAGCATTTCAAGATAAAGCACAATAAACCTTAATCTCAGCTTTCAATCTCACTAACATGGCTAATATTTCCACTGCTATGTCCAACCCTCTATTTTTCAGGCCCCCACCAACAGAAGGACAGCAATCCATCAAACATACATCTCCGGTCAGAGTTCTTCTGCAAACAAGCACTTTTTAATCTGCACCCTAGGTTATTTTTCCATTGATTTCTAGAGATAGTAGAACGAAGGGCGAGGGGGAGAGAGAGAGAAAAAAAAAAACACCCATGTGAGAGAGACACATCAATTGGCTGCCTCCCGCACATGCCCCTACTGGGGTTGGGGAACCTGCTATTGAACCTGAGGTTTTCAGGCCTGAGATCTGTGGGCCAACACTCAAAACACTGAGCCAAACCCACCAGGTATAAACACTTCTGTAGTATTTCTATAGTATGAAGTAGCAGGCATGGAGGAATTTTTTTCCACTTGGCCAAAGAGAAAAGCACCTATATGACAGCACAAGAAAACAGATTTTCATTTGCCCAAAACCTCCAGAATTAAATTCAGTTAATGCCTATTTTAAACTTTATCAAAATGTACTTATATATGTCAATCTTTCCATAATTCTTCTCAGAAATACATTTTAATCAAATCAAAAGTGCAATTAATAATGTCTAATTAAAAACAGATTAAGAAACTCACAGAAGAAACATCACATTGAGGTTAATTTAAATGTTATTTTAATATGATAATTTCCTTAGAACTTGCTACCAAAATTTTGAACATTATCTCTACTGTTTTAAGCTCTGCTTTAAAAAGTTATTTCTTTTGTATCATACTTTATTACAAACCACAATAGTCATATATGATTATATAATTCTCCTAAATTAAAAAATATATATAATAATGTAGACTATGAGGCTTTGAGCATTAGCAATTAACTAGCACATTTTAAACCATAGTCAACATTAAATAAGCAAAACAAGTTAGAAGAGTTATTCTCATCTAAATGAAATTGATTATCTACAGACCAAAAGCTTTGGAAAACATAAACTTATCAACCAATAGATAATTAACAGACATCCTAAGCTATTTTGACATACCTCGGTAAGATCTGCAGCTTGCTGTAAAATGCTTTTTCTTAACTCTTCTGCTCTTTTTACATGAAAAGAATTACTTTGACTTTGGATGACAAACACAATTCCTTTCAAATCTAGAACCAAAAAAGAAAAAGTTTTCAGGTATTTCCTTTTTGACAACTAAAATGATCTTGAAAACAAGTTTTAAAACTCCCTGCCAACCTCCTGACCCCTGCTACAAAATAAGTCTTCAGGAAATAAACTCTTAAAAGGAAAACTCAATTTATATATAATTCTAGTGATAAAGTCTCTTTTGAAATTGATCTCCAAAATTTATTTCCCAGAAGTTAGAAAATAAATAAGCTCACTGTACTAGACCAAGTCTATGGTAACCAACCAATCTGTCCTGCCTCAGTCAAAAAGAATGAGTGTAAACACAGGAAAGTGTGAAAACGTCTAGAACACCACCTCCCTAGAAGCTGAAAATCTTGTTTACAAGTAGCCTTTTAACACTACACAAAAAATCCTACAATTCTGTTGTATGAACCATATAATTTGTGGCACTTTGTTTATATAGCCCTAGCAAACTAATACACTACTTGAAGACTGTTCTGAAGGAAAACAAACGACTGGATATAGAGTTCAAAACCACGATTATAAGGTTTTTTCAAGAACTTCCTAGAAAACATGGATAAATTTAATGTGACCCAAGAGGAGATGTAAAAGGACCAACTAGAGATGAAAAAGGACCAACTAGAAATTAAACATACACTGACTGAAATAAAAAATATTATACAGAGACCTAACTGCAGACTAGAAAAACACAAGCATCAAGTCAAAGATTTGAAATATAAAGAAGCATGAAACACCCAACTAGAAAAAAAAAAAAGAATCCAAAAATGGAAAGAAAGTATAAGGAGCCTCTGGGACAACTTCAAGTGTACTAACATCAGAATTATGGGGGTGCCAGAAGAGAGAGAGCAAGATATTGAAAACTTATTTGAAGAAATAATGACTGAAAACTTCCCCCACCTGGAGAAAGAAATAGACTTACAAGTACAGGAACTACACAGAACCCCAAACAAAAGGAATCCAAAGAGGACCACATCAAGACACAACATAATTAAAATACCAAGAGCAAAAGACAAAAAGAGAATATTAAAAAAGGAAACACCCATACAACAGAAACTATGCAGGCCAGACAGCAGTGGCAAGAAATATTCAATGTGATGAATAGCAAGAACTTACAACCAAGATTACTCTACTCAGAATTGAAGGGCAGATAAAGAGTTTCACAGATAAGAAAAAGCTAAAGGAGTTCATCAATACCAAACCAGTATTATATGAAATGCTGAAAGGTACTCTGTAAGAAGAGGAAGAAGAATAAAAAGGTGAAGATAAAAGTTAGGAACAAATAATACATATCTATCAACAAGGGAATCTAAAAATCAAGTGAATTGAAAAGCTGATGAACAGAATAAACTGGTGAATATAATAGAATTAGAGGCATAGAAAGGCAGTGGACTAATAATTCTCAGGGGAAAAGAAGTGAGGGAGGGTGCAGAGAGAGAATGGACAAAAATCATACACCTATAGATGAGGACAATGTGGGGGAGGTAAGGGCAGAGGGTGGGGTGAGAACCAGATGGAGGGGAGATATGGGGGGTGGGGAGATGAACAATTGTAACAATCTGAGCAATAAAGATTTATTAAAAATTTAAAAACTACATATCTATCAATAAGTGAATCTAAAAATCAAGTAAACTAAAAATCTGATGAACAGAATAAACTGGTGAATATAATAGAATCAGGGGCATAGAAAGGGAGTGGACTGACAATTCTCAGGGGGGAAAGCGGTCAGGGAGTGCAGGGAGAGACTGGAAAAAATCATACATCTATGGATGAGGACAATGGGCAGAGGGAGGGGTGAGAGCCAGGTGGAGGGGAGCTATGGGGGAAAAAAAGAGGAACAATTGTAATAACCTGAACAATAAAAATTTATTTTAAAAAAATCTTAGAAGAAGCCATTGGCAACAAAATAGCAAACACTATTGTAGTAATATTTTTACCAATGTGGCTCCTGGGGCAATAGAAACTAAGAAGACAATAAACAAATGGGAATACCTCAAAATAAAAAGCTTCTGCATAACAAAAGAAACCATCAACAAAACAACAAGAAAGCCCACTGCATGGGAGAACATATTTGCCAGTGTTATGTCCGTTAAGGGTGTAATCTCCAACAATTACACGGAACTCTTACAATTTAACAAAAGAAAGATAAACAATCCAATCAAAAAATGGGCAAAGGGAGAGTCAAAATGGCAGTGGAATAGACAGACGTGTCTGGAGCTTTGTCGCTGTGCAGAGGGAGAGAGAGCAGCTGAGAGTGGCACTGGGAGTGTTTGTTGGAAAGTTAAGAGTCAGTTAGCCTCCAGGAGAAGGTGGGGGACTGCTGAACAGGGCTCTCTCCTGACCAGGCAGCCGCACTGACATGGGGTTTTTGTCCGCCGGAGCCACCAGCGAAAACTCGGGGACCACGTCATCTTGCAAAGGGAGGTAGATGCCTGCAGCGGTCTGAAAGCTGCAGCTGAAACACTCACGGAACAGCCGGGGGACCCAGAACACTGCTCTCCAATTGGCGCAGACACACAGACTCAGAGAAGATCCACACAACACACGGAAAGGTCAGATTTCGCCTGGGATAAGGTGAAGTCTCCTGCCCCGCAGAACAGAGACATGCACACTGCGGGAACCGGGCTTCGGGAAAGCTGCCTCTGGAGAGGTCCGAGGATGTGGGGCAGGGCATGATCCCTAAGTGTGGAGGCAAACTCTCCGAGCTCTTGACAAAAGGGAGCTCTGGAAAACGACTCATTTTGATCTGAGACAGAAGGACAGCCTGGGAGTTACTACAGTGTCCTGGCTGCAAAATCCCCACAAATGGGTTTTGAGAACCACCAAGTAGCAGGATCTGAGCACAGCCTAGACAGGTACTGTGCTTAGTCTCAGAGATTGATTCCAAAACACTGCCACTCAGTGGATGACTCACAAATTGACTCTAGCATAACCACAAAAGAATAAAGAGATTAAGGCCTCAGCAGTGAAACAAAGAGAACTGCCATACCCTCCCTACTGGGAAGCAGGATTGCCAAGCAGAACAATAGTGGAAATGAATGACCATTCTATTCTTTTTTTTTTTCTTTTTAAAAAATTTTTATTTTATTTTTTCATTTTTGTATATATTAATTAAAAAACTATTTTTTTCTTTCCTCCTCAATTGATTTTACCTTTTTAATTTTTACATTTTTTGTTTTAAACTAGTATTACTACTACTTTATTTTATTTCGGGATTAGTTCTACAATTTATTTTCATCTTTCCTTTAGCATAATTTTACTCTATCTCAACTCTACCTTTATGCCAACACTTTCCTCCTAACTTTCCCCATTTTGTTGTCTTATTTTCTCTTTCCCTTTTCCAACTTTGGATTCTCCCTGTTCTTTCCCTTTACCTGGATAAAATTTCACCCCACTTATACATCTAATTTCAAAACCACTACTCCAAGTCCATACAAACCTCTCTCTTTTTGTCTTCACTATCCAAAAAGTTGTTTTTCTCTATGTCCTTTTGTTGCTGTTTGCTTGAATGGTGATTATATTGATTTCTTGTACTTTTTTGTGATATTGTTTTAGCTTATTCTACTTGTTTATTTTGCTTTTGTTTGCTTTGTTTTGGTTTGTTTTTTAGCTCTCTTTTCTCTTACCTCACTAGATACCAGTTATTATTTGTAGTTTGTATTAATCTCCAGGTACTGGTTGCCAGAATTAGTTGGGTGTAGTGACTGTCCTATTAGAGTTTTCTGCTGATATTTATATTTTGTTCCCCTTTTTTTTATCTTATCATCTTTCTTTTCTCTCTTTCTCTTTTCTTCTTCTTCCTCTCCTTTATATTTATTTTATATTATTTTACTTTTTTGTTAATTCATTTATTTATTTTTCTCCCTCTCCCAATTTGACCTTGGCACTTCTTTCTTTTCTTTTTTCCACATTTCCCTCTTCTTCTTTCTCTACTTACCCCTAATTTGTGATTATTAACATCGGGAATGCATTTCTGTTCCATGCCTTGTGTATTGTATCTGGTCATACTGTAGTTTGTTCCTTTGAATCAACATAGGAGAGAGAACTACATAACCACATTCCCGGAGAAGAAAAACCATGGGCAGAAGAAGAAAGAGTGCGAATATGAAAGACAGGTATCACCAGAAAAGGAAGTAAAGGAAATAGAAGCAGAAATAAGCCTGTCAGAAAAAGAGTTCAGAGAAAAGATCATAAGGTGGATGAAAAGAATGGAAGACAAACTTGACAATGTAAGAGCCAAGAGGAAATGAAGCAAGAAGAAATGCAGAAGAACCTAGAAGAAATGCAGAATAACCAAGAAGAAATGAAAAATGACATCACTGCTTTAAAGAACTCAATAGAAAGCATCAAAAGTAGACTAGAAGAAGTAGAGGACCGCATTAGTGAGCTAGAAGACAACATAGGAAAAAATACCCAAGTACAGCAGCATCTAGAAAAAAAAAATTAAAAAGCAAGAGAAGAGCCTAAGGGAACTTTGGGATAACATGAAACAAAACAAAATCCGCATAATTGGAGTTCCAGAAAGAGTGGAAACTCAGCAAGGATTAGAAAACCTGTGCAAAGAAATAATGACAGAAAATTTCCCCCATATAGGAAAGAAAAAACTCACACAAATCCAAGAAGCTCACAGAGTCCAAACCAAAATAAACTCCACAACACTAATACCAAGGCACATTATAATTAAATTGGCAAACACCGACGACAAAGTAAGAATCTTAAAAGTAGCCAGAGAGAAACACAAAGTTACCTACAAAGGAACCCCCATAAGACTAGCTACTGATTTCTCAACAGAAACTCATCAGGCCAGAAGGGAATGGAATGAAATATACAAAGTCATGCAAAGGAAGAGTCTGAATCCAAGAATACTGTACCCAGCAAGGCATTCAATCAAAATTGAAGGTGAAACCAGGAGCTACACAGACAAAAATGACTAAGGGAATATATTACCACCAAACCAGAAATGCAAAAAATGTTAAAGGATCTGCTGTAATAAAAAGAAATGGAAAGCGAAGAAGGAACTCTTGGGTAAAGACGAAAAATGGCGACAGATAAATACCTATCAATAATAACTTTAAATGTAAACAGATTAAATGCTCCAATAAAGAGATATAGGGTAATCGATTGAATAAGAAAACATGATCCATATATCTGCTGTCTACAAGAAACCCACCTCAGGAAAAGAGATGCACACATATTGAGGGTAAAGGGATGGAAGATGGTATTTCAGGCAAAAGGAAATGAAAAAAAAGCTGGGGTTGCAATACTTATATCTGACAAATTAGATCTCAAAGTAAAGGACCTAACAAGAGATAAGGAAGGCCACTTCATAATACAAGAGGGAACAATCAAATAAGAAGAAATAACAATGGTAAACATATACGCACCCAATATAGGAGCACCTAAATACATTAAAAAAACTCCTGGAGGATATCAAGAGAGAGTTTGACAGCACTACAATCATAGTAGGAGACTTTAATACCCCAGGGTCACCACTGGACAAATCCGCTAAACAAAAAATCAGCAAAGAAACATCAATCCTAAATGAATCACCAGACAAGATGGAATTAATTGACATGTTCAGAACATTTCACCACAAAGCCACAGAATACACATTCTTCTCTAGTGCATATGCGTCATTTTCAAAGATAGATTATATGTTGGGTCATAAGAAAAATCTCTTTAAATTCAAGAAGATAGAAATCATATCAAGTATTTTCTCAGACCACAGTGGCATAAAACTGGAAATCAAGTATAATAGAAAACAACAGAAAGAAATCAAAGACATGGAGACTAAACAGCATGCTATTAAACAACAACTGGGTAACCAGAGAGGTCTAGGAAGAAGTAAAAATCATCATGGCAACAAATGACAATGACAACACAACAATACAAAATTTATGGGACACAGTGAAATCAGTCTTAAGAGGGAAGTTCATAGCCCTACAAGCCTACTGCAAAAAAACAGGAAACAATGGTAATAAATTACCTAACCCTACAACTCAAAGAGCTAGAAAGAGAGCAACAAGAAAGTCCAGTATAAGCAGAAGGAAGGAAATAGTAAAGATCAGAGCAAAGATAAACAACACGGAGGGAAAGAAACAATTCAAAAAATCAACAAAACCAAGAGCTGGTTCTTTGAAAGGATAAACAAGACTGATGGACTTCTAGCCAGGCTCACCAAGAAGCAAAGAGAGAAGACCCAAATAAACAAAATCAGAAATGAAAGAGGAGAAATAATAACAGACCGCCAAAATACAAAGGATTGTTAAAAAATACTATGAACAACTCTATTCCAACAAACTGGACAACCTGCAAGAAATGGACATATTCCTAGAAAAATATAACCTTCCAAAACTCAATCAGGAAGAATCTAAACATCTCAATAGACCAATAACTATGGAAGAAATTGAAGCAGTCATCAAAAAGCTTCCAGCAAATAAAAGCCTGGGACCAGATGGCTACACAGGAGAGTTCTACCAAACATTCAAGGAAGAATTAAAACCTATCCTCCTCAGAATATTAAAAAATATTCAAGAAGAAGGAACACTTCCAAACACCTTCTATGAAGCCAGCATCACCCTAATACAAAAAACAGATAAAGACAACACAATGAAAGAGAATTATAGGCCAATATCTTTCATAAACATAGATGGCAAAATCCTCAACAAAATTTTAGCAAATCAGATCCAGCAGTACATCAGAAAGATCATACACCATGATCAAGCAGGATTCATCCCAAGAATGCAGGGATGGTACAATATCTGCAAATCAATAAATTGATACATCACATAAACAAATTGAGAGAAAAAAATCACATAGTCATATCAGTTGATGCAGAAAAAGCATTTGACAAAATCCAACACCCTTTCTTGATAAAAACTCTCAGCAAAGTGAGAATGGAAGGATCATACCTCAACATCATAAAACCT
>PVJN01005343.1:21833-40617 GCA_004026805.1 Lasiurus borealis
ATTTCCCCTAAGAACAGGAACAAGACAGGGATGCCCACTCTCACCTCTCCTGTTCGACATAGTACTGGAAGTATTAGCCATTGCAATTAGACAAGAAGAAGAAATAAAAGGCATCCAAATTGGAAAAGAAGAAGTAAAGCTGTCCTTATTTGCAGATGACATGATATTGTACATAAAAAAACCCAAAGGACTCCATTCCTAAACTAATCGACCTAATTAATGAATTTGGGAATGTAGCAGGATACAAAATAATGCCAAGATATCTGTGGCATTTCTATACACTAATAGTGAAATTACAGAAAGAGAAACTAAAAAAGCAATCCCATTTACCATCACACCAAAAAAATTAATATACTACCTAGGAATAAACCTAACTAAAGAGGTAAAAAACATTTATGTAGAAAACTACAGGACACTGAAAAAAGAGATAGAGGAAGATGTTAACAGATGGAAGAGCATACCATGCTAATGGATTAGGTTAATCAACATCATTAAAATGTCCATACTACCCAAAGCAATCTATAGATTCAATGCACTATCCATTAAAATACCAACAACATATTTCACAGACCTAGAGAGAATTCTTCATAGATTCATCTGGAACAAAAAAAGATCACGAATTGCCCAGCAATTCTGAGAAAGAATAATAAAGTAGGTGGTATCTCAATATCAGATTTCGAGCTATATTACAAAGCAACTGTTCTCAAAACAGCCTGGTACTGGCATAAGAACAGACATATAGACCAATGGAATAGAATAGAAAACCCAGATATCCACCCAAACCACTATGCTCAACTAATATTTGACAAAGGAGGCATGAACATACAATGGAGCTAAGATAGCCTCTTCAATAAATGGTGTTTGAAAAATTGGAAAAATACATGCAAAAAAATGAAACTGGACCACCAACTTACACCAAATACAAAAATAAAGTGAAAATGGATACAGGATTTAAACATTAGATGGGAAACTATAAAAATACTAGAGGAATCCACAGGCAGCACAATCTCAGACATATGTCGAAAGAACTTCTTCACTGATACTGCTCCAAAGGCATTGGAAGCTAAAGAAAAAAATAAACAAATGGGACTTCATCAAAATAAAAAGCTTTTGCACAGCTAAAGAAACAATCAACAAAACAACAAGAAAGACCATTGTATGGGAAAACATATTTGCAAATGTTGTCACTGATAAAGGTTTAATCTCCAACATCTACAGCCAACTTACACAGCTTAATAAAAGGAAGATAAATGACCCAATAAAAAAATGGGCAATAGCCGAGACTGGTTTCGCTCAGTGGATGGAGCGTTGGCCTGAGGACTGAGGGGTCCCAGGTTCGATTCTGGTCGGGGGCATATATCTTGCTTGCAGGCACATCTCCGGTGTAGGGTGTGTAGGAGGCGGCTGATTGATGTTTCTGACTTTTGGTCCCTCTCCCTTCTTCGCTGTGAAAAATCAATAAAATGTATTTTAAAAAAAAAAAAAAAGGGCAGCAGACCTAAATAGAACCTTTTCGAAAGATGACAGAACGAACGCCAAGAGACACATGAAAACATGTTCAAAGTCACTAATTATCCTTGAGATGCAAATCTAAACGACAATCCGATATCATCTTACACCTGTCAGAATGGCAATCATCAACAAATCTTCAAACAACAAGTGTTGGCGAGGATGCGGAGAAAAATGAACCCTTGTGCACTGTTGGTGGGAATGCAGATTGGTGCAGCCACTGTGGAGAACAGTATGGAGTTTCCTCAAAAAACTAAAAATGGATCTCCCATTTGACCCAGCAATCTCACTCTTAGGAATTTATCCTAAAAAATTACAAACACCAATCAGAAAGGATTTATGCACCCCTCTGTTCATAGCAGCACAATTTACAATAGCTACAACTTGGAAACAGCCTTGGTGCCCGTCAGCAGATGAGTGGATCAGAAAACTGTGGTACATCTACACAATGGAATTCTATGCTGCCATTAAAAAGAAGGAATTCTTACCATTTGCAGCAACCTGGATGGAACTGGAGAGCCTTATGCTTAGTGAAATAAGCCAGTCAATGAAGGAGAAGCACCACATGATCTCACTCATTTGTGGATAATAAGCAACATTGTAAACTGATGAACAAAAGGATAGATACAGAGGCAGTAAAGCGCCAGACTGTCAAATTATAGCAGGAAAATTAAGGACAGGTGGGGTAAATAAGAGACCAATCAAAGGACTTGTATAATGCATATAAGCATAACCAATGAACATAGACACTGGGGGGGTTGGGGTATGCCTGGGAAGGAGGGGGGCAATGGGGAGATATATATACATGTAACACAATAAAAAACAATGAGCAAAGGACCTAAATAGATAGTTTTCAAAAGAGGACATTCAGAAAGCCAAGAGACACATATGAAAACATGCTCAAAGTCACTAATTTTCCAGAGAGATGCAAATCAAAACAACAATGAGGTATCATCTCACACCTGTCATAATGGCTATCATCATCAAATGACAAGTTCTAGAGAGAATGCAGAGAGAAAAGAACCCTTCTTCACTGCTGGTGGGAAGGTAGACTGGTTTAGCCACTGTGGAAAACAATATGACATTTCCTCAAAAAATTAAAAATGGAACTGTCATTTGACCCAATATTTCCACTTCTAGTAATATACTCTAAGAAAACAGAGATACCAATCAGAAAGGATATATGAACCTCTATGTTCATAGCAGTACAATTTACAATAGCTAAGATTTGGAAACAGCCCAAGTGCCCATCAGCAGATGAGTGGATTAGAAAACTGTGGTACATCTACACAATGGAATACTATGCTTCTGCAAAAAAGAAGGAATTCTTATCATTTGCAACAGCATGGATGGATCTGGAGAGCATTATGCTAAGTGAAAAAAGTCAGTGAAAGACAAATACCACATGATCTCACTCATTTATGGATAATAAAAAACATTATAAATTGTTGCGGGGGGGGGGAATAGACAGAGGCAAAGAAGCATAGAGCACTGGGAAAGTAGGGAAGGGTTGGGATGTAAGAGATCAACTGAAGGACTTATATGCATGCATATATGCACAACCAAGAGACACAAGACACTGGGGGCAGGGAGATGAGGGCAAGTGCCAGGGGTGTAGGAAAGGGTGGGGGGAGGTCAATGGGGGGAGGAGAAGACATATGTACCTCTATTTGTAATATCTTAAACAATACAATTAAATTAAATTTTTTTAAACAGTTCACCTATGACAACTCGGGCAGAATTTGCCAATCCCCTAAAGATTCACCTGAAGGCAGCTGGCTTTCCTACAATGGCCAGCAGGGCAGAAACCCTAGAATGACATGCACAGCTGACCAGAAGGACTATCGGAGGTTGTCCTGAGTAGAGATGGTGGTTCAGGCCCCACTGTGGAGAAGCACATTGGCCTCCCTTTATTCTGAGGTTGTAATAAAGAAGCAAATAGAAATTGCATCTGTATCAGCACCTTGCCACCAGACAGCAGTGTTGGCAAAAAGCAGATGTCACATAAACTGTAGCCTCCAGCCAGGTTTACAGCAAATGGATGTGGGGACCATCTTCCCTTTAACATCTAACTTAGAAACACTAATTTGGTTTTAATTTTGTTCCACTACTAGAGGCCTGATGCATAAAGATTTGTGCAAGAATAGGCCTTCCTTCCCCTGGCTGCTGATTCCAGCTTCCCTCCAAGACCCGGGACCCGGGCCTTCGCTCTGGCTGGAGCACCTTCCACCTTCGCTCCAACCCTGCCACCCTCCTGTAGCTCCCTCCACCTTGTCTCTTAGAAGGCAGAACCTGTTTGTCACCATGGTGATGATGCAAGCACTCCGGCCTGGCCACTACCATCTTTGTCATGTCTATTTGCATATTCCCTCCTTATTGGCTGTGGACACTGCCATCTTTGCTGTGGGTCAATTTGCATATTCTGTCTTTATTATATAGGATATATTATTGTTCTAATGTTCAGTTCTATAATTTCATTCATTTACTCACTCAAATATTAATACAATAAACAGCTCCACAGTAAGCCCTTTAGTCCTAAAAATAATCCCAAATGCTCTTTGTTTAAAACTCAATACAAAATGTAAAAAGAAATGCTGAACAACCTATTGAATATGACTTCAGTGCTCTCTGGTAGGAGTGTATATAAATATGAAGATTCTACATATTGATCTCTAATTTAAGTCAGCTTTTGGCTCTATGAATTGGACACTGAAGGGCTTACATGATGTTTTCTATTTCAATTAAAATGTAATCTTCCATCCACTACACCTGAAACATTAACAAGAAGCAATGTATTAAAAGAGGAGTTATAAGAATTTACATTTGTGAAGAACTGAAGAAAAACTTCAGAGAAATTTTGCAAATTTTAATAGAGTTGAGGATACACATTCCCAATGACCCAGAATTTTACTGCTATTCACCAAATTGAAAAACTCTCCCTCGTGTGTAAAGGGGTGTACAGCAGGCATGCGCCCAGCAGGATATGTAAAAGGAAAACACTGGAAGAAACTCACGTATGCACTAGCAAGATACACAAATTGGAAAGCAATTCAATAATAAAATTAACTAGCTCTATGGGCATCAACCCAGATGGATACTGTAGATGAATTGTACAGATAGAATACTGAAAAAAGTGCAAAGGAATAATTATATAAATCAATGGCTTACAAAAACATAAACACATAAAGTGGATAGATGCTACATAGTATGCATCTATAGGTACATATATCTGATGTAAATTTAAGGTTACTTGAGAATGATAAACAACATATCTAAGTAATGGTTCAAAGGCTTCAGTTGTGTTAGTAACATTTTATTTCTTAAGCTAGGTGAGAGATCCATGGATGTTCATTACATTATTCTGTGTAGCTTTTTGTATGTACAAAATAATTCACAATGAAATTTTTAAGAGAGCAGATCCATCTGTCAAAGACTAATACCACATTCATCACAGTTACCAACTCCCACCATTTCTGCTAGACCACCAGAGTTCTCACTGTTTTCAGCTTGTCCATCACAGAGAAAAGGCTTTTTAAGAAAAAAATTAAAAATTTTCTCTCACATATTTGGGTCATGTGCTGTAAGTTGTATGTTTTCTTTTTAAATATATTTTTATTGGTTTCAGAGAGAAAGGGAGGAGAGAGAGGGAAACATAAATAAGAGAGAATCATGGATCGGCTGCCTTCACCACACCCCTATTGGGGATCAAGCCTACAACCCAGGCATATGCCCTGACCAGGAATCAAACCATAACCTCCTGGTTCATAGGTTGAAACTCAACCACTGAGCCACGCTAGCTGGGCTGTATGTTTTTTTTCTGCTAAGAAAGCATCCTCTTCCTGTTCCATGTGCTTCAACCTTACATTTATGTGCAAACATCACTGAATCTCTACAAAGTGCAAAGATCCATGTCAGCATGGTCCAGTGTACTGTTGGTCAACTGCAGACTGGAGCAGCCACTATGGAAATCAGTATGAAGGTTCCTCAAAAAACTAAAAATAAGGGCTACCATAGGGCCCAGGAATTCCATGTCTGGGTATTTATCCAAAGAAACCCAAAACACTCATTTGAAAATATTAATACACCCCTATGTTTATTGTAGCATTATTTACAACTAGAGGCCCAAGACATGAAATTCATGCCCTTAGGGTGAGTGGCGGGGGTCACTCAGTACAGCATGTGCCCTCGCACAGTCTGAAAGCCCTCGGGGGATGTCCAGCTGACAGCTTAGGCCCGTTCTCGCCACCGCCACTGCTTTGGCCAGCCATGAGCCCAGCTTCTGGATGAGCAGTACTTTCCCTGTGGGAGCACACTGACCTTCAGGGTGCAGCTCCTGCATTGAGCGTCTGCCCCCTGGTGGTCAGTGCACATCATAGCAACCGGTCATGCTGCTATCAGGTGGAAACCAGCTCTCTGACATCATCCAAGGGGCCCTGGATTGTGAGAGGGAGCAGGCCAGGCTGAGGGATCCCACTGGTGCATGACAGGGGCTGGGGAGGGATGCAGGAGGGCTCCAAAGCATGTCCAGTCCATCTCGCTCAGTCCCAATTGGCCAGACCCCAGCAGCAAGCTAACCTACTGGTCAACTATCTACCACCTGGTGGTCAGTACACATCATAGCGAGCAGTTGAGCGGCCTTAGAATATCATTAGCATACTACACTTTGATTGGTTGAACGGCTGACCAGACAACCGGACTCTTAGCATATTAGCCTTTTATTATATAGGATATCCAAGATATAGAAGCAACTTAGGTGTCAATCAATAGATAAGTAGATGAAGAAAGATGTGGTACAATGGAATATTACTTGGTCATAAATTAGAATGAAATATTACCATTTGCAACAACATGGATGAACCTAGAGGGCATTATGCTAAGTAAAATAAGTCAGTCAGAGAAAGACAAATACCATATGATTTCACTCATATATGAAATCAAAAGAACAAAACAAAACAAAAACACACTTGTAGAAACAGAGACCAAAGGTATACTTGCCAGAGGGAAGGGTTTGGGAGAGTGGGTAAAAACAGGTGAAGGGAACATAGTAATATTGTAATAGTCTGCACTGGACAGATGATTGCCTGAATTAGTGTGGGGTCCACATTGTAAGGTATATAAATACCAAATCACTATTTTGAATACCTGAAAGTAATGTTGTATGCTATCTATACTTAAATTTTAAAAATAAAAATAAATTTAAAAAAAGAAAGTAAGCCATCATATCACAAAGGCATAAGGGCAAAGCCAGGGCCCGCATGGGGCACTGTGAAAACAAAGAAGTGGGGGAGCCACTGCAAGGAGAACTTCTGGAGGAGGTATTTCCAGCTTCCATTAAAAAGCAGCCATTTTCTGCAGGCTTAGGCTCAAGAAGTTCCAGATCAGTAACAGAGAGAGAAGCGTGGTTATTACTGAATCACAGTGGCCTTATATCTGTAGCATTCCTGAGTGGGTGATGAGGAAGTGCGACAGGCACTTCTGAGGACAGGATGCAGGAAGAATCAGTGATAAAGTTAGAGAGGGAGGCTGCCTCAGCCAGATCAGATCATGAAGGATTTAAAGGCTTTACTCAGGGGACTCCAGATCAATAACTCTGAAACTTGAAATAGGCTTAGGAACTGCCTGGGGCACCAGACAGTGAGACCCAAACCTTCACAGTCCTCCCCTCTCTTCTCTGCATGTCCTTAGGACAGTGTCCTCATTTCTTCTTAGGGTAATTTAAGACCCTCACAGTTAGGTATGGCTAAAGAATAGGATACTTATGTGGGAGTTATGGGTATTAAGGCAAAAAAGAAAGAGTGCTCCCAGTTCCTAAAATCCTGATAATAATGACAGAAAATCATCTCCATGCCATTCAGCAATAGCCCCTTCCAGAAAAGAACCAGGTTAGCACAGATTAGTGCTGAAAACAACCTATGTGCTTAAATCCTCGCTGTTCTATAAATCAACATCACTAAATATTTTCTTTTTATCTTTACTGTAGAAAATATTATATATATTCCATTTTTTTCTCCCATAAAACCCCTATAGCCCTCCCCTGTCACCCATCCCAAGTCTTCACCAGCCTATTGTCTGTGTCCATGGATTATGCCTATATGCATACAAGTTTTTGGTTGATCTCTTCCCAACCATACAACCACTGCCACCTTCCTTTTGAGATTCAACAGTCTATTCCATGCTTCTATGACTCTATGATGTATTTTGTACATCAATTTATTTTGTTCATTAGACTGAAGACCCCCTTCCACATCCATGTATCACGCCAGTTCCAACAGCCATGTATTCTCTAGGTTCAGCTTTCCCCCAGTCCAGTTCACACAGTGTACGCATCTCTCTGTTCTGCGGGACTGGAGACCTCACCTTATCTCAGGTGAAATCTGACCTTTCCATGTGGCCTGGGGGCGGGTAGAGCTCCTCTGAATCCGAGTGTTTGCACCGATTGAAGAGCGGTGTTCTGGGTCCCCGGGCTGTTCAGTGGGTGCTGCAGCTATAGATTTTAGGCCGCTGTAGACATTCACTCTCCCCTGCACGATGGCACGGTCTTCACGTTCGTGCTGGTGGCTCCGGAAGACAAAAACCCCGTAGTAGTGGGGCTGCCTAGTCAGGGGAACCCATCCAGCAGTCCCCACCTTTTCCTGGAGGATAACTGTCCCTTAACTTGCCAACAAACACTCCCAGTGCGACCCTCAGCCATTCTGTCTGCTCAGTGACAAGGCTCCAGACACATCAGTCTATTCCGCCGCCATTTTTTGTTTGTTTGTTCTTCCGTATCATAGCTTTTTAATCCACTCATCTACTAATGGACACTTGGGCTGTTTCCAGATCTTAGCTATTGTATATTGTGCTTCTATGAACATAGGGGTGCACACATTGTTCCTAATTGGTGTTTTGGGTTTCTTATGATATATTCCTATAAGTGGGATCACTGGGTCAAATGGAAATTCCATATTTAATTTTTTGAAGAAACTTCATTCTTTCTTCCATAGCAGCTGCACCAGTCTGCATTCCCACCAACAGTGTACAAGGGTTCCCTTTTCTCTACATGCTTGCCAGCATTTGTCATTTGTTGATTTGTTGAAGGTAGCCACTCTGACAGGTATGAGGTAATATCTCGTCATTTTACATTCATCTCTGATGATAATTGACTGAGCATTTTTTCATATCTGTTGGCCATCTGTATGCCATATTTTAATTGGATTGTCTTCCTTTTATTAAGGTGTATGGGTTACTTATGTATTTTGGATATTAATCCTTTATCAGATATATCATTGCCAAATATATTTTCCCATACAGTAAACTCCCTTTTCATTTTGTTGATTGTTTCTTTTGCTGTTCAAAGCTTTTTATTTTGATATAGCTCCATTTGTTTATTTTCTCCTTAGTTTTCTTTGACCTCAGAGATGTATCAAACATATTAATATAAGAAATGTTGGAGATTTTGCTGCCTATGGTTTTTTCTATGATTTTAATGGTTTCACATTTTACACTTAAGCCTTTTATCCATTTGGAGTTTATGCTTGTGTATGTAAGTTGGTGCTCTAGTTTCTTTTTTTTTTCTTTTTTTGCATGTATCTGTCCAATTTTCCCAACACCATTATTGAATGCATTGTATGCTCTTGCCGCCTTGTCAAATATTAATTGAGCATAATGGATTGGGTCAATTTCTGGGATCTCTGTATGTCTGTTCTTGTGCCAGTACCAGGCTGTTTTGACTATAGTGGCTTTTACCTGGATATCTGGTAATGTAATCCCTCCAACTTATTTCTTCTTTCTCAAGATTGTTGCAGCTATTCGGGGCCTTTCTTGGTTCTATATAAATCTTTGGAGTAATTGTTCTAGATAGTATTTGTTAAATAGGCCATTGATGATTTAATAGGGTTTGCATTGAATCTATAGATTGCTTTGGGTAGTATGGACACTTTAATGATGTTGATTCTGCCCATCTTTCTTACACTTGTTTATATCTTCCTTTATCTCTTTTTTCAACATCCTATAGTTTTCTGAGTACAAGTCATTTACGTCCTTGGGTAAGTTTATTCCTAAGTATCTCAATTTTTTTTGTTATTATTCCTGTTAAGTGGATTGCTTTTTATTGCTATGGTAAATGGAATTCTCTTTCTGATAACTCACTATTGGTATATAAAAATGCCATCGATTTCTGGGTGTTAATTTTGTATCCTGTTACATTGCTGAATTCAATTTTTAGATCTAGTAGTTTTTTGGTGGAATCTTTAGGTTTTTCTATATATAATATCATGTTTTTGCAAACAGTTTTTCTTCTTTTTTTTTATTTACTTGTATTTTATTTCTTCTTCTTGTCTGATTGCTGTGGCTAAGACTTCCCATATTATGTTGAATAAGAGTGGTGAAATTGAATGTCCCTATCTTATTCCTGTACTTAGAGGAAATAGTTTTAGTTTTTGCCTATTGAGTATGATGTTGGCTGTCATATTCAGCCTTTATTATGTTGCAGTATGATCCCTCTATTTCCACTTTGCTGACCATTTTTATAAAAAAAAATAGGTGTTGGGTTTTGTCTGATTATGTGATTTTTGTCTTTTCAATTTATGTGATGTATCACATTTATTGATTTGTGAATATTGCACCGGACTTGCATCCTTGGAATAAATCTCACTTGGTCCAGGTATATAATCATTTTAATATATTGCTGGATCTAATTTGCTAAAATTTTGTTGAGGATTTTAGCATCTATGTTCATTAGGGATATTGGCCTGTAATTCTCTTGTTTTGCAGTGTCATTATCTACAATTAGGATAAGGCTGGCCTCATAAAATGAACTGAGAAGTGTTGCTTCCTCTTGGATTTTTTTGGAATAGTTTGAGAAGAACATGTGTTTTTTTCTTTCTTGGTAAAACTCCCCTGTGAAGCTATCTGGAAAAGGGCTTTTGTTTGTTGGAGTTTTGTGTGTGTGTGTGTGTGTGTGTGTGTGTGTGTGTGTGTGTGTTTATTTTTATTATTGCTTTAATTTCCTCAATTGCTATTAGCCTATTCAGGCTTTCTGACTCTACCTGATTGAAGTTTGGAAGACTGTTTCTCTCTAAAAATTTGTCTATTTCATCCACATTGTCCAGCTTGTTGGCACATAGTTGCTCATAATATTTTCTTACAATTCTTTGTATTTCTGTGATGTCAGTTGTCACTTCACCCCTTTTGTTTCTAATTTTAATTATTTGGGCCCTCTCTGTTTCTTGATGAGTTTGGCTAAAGGTTCATCAATCCTGTTTATCTTTTTAAAGTAACACCTTTTTGTCTCTATGTCAGTTATTTCTGCTCTAATCTTTATTATTTTCTTCCTTTTACTTTGGGCTTTTCTTAGTGCTCTCTTTCTAATTCTTTAAGTTATAAGGTTAAGTAGCTTATTATTAATTTTCCTTATTTTTTGAGGTATGCTTATGAACTTGCCTCTCAAAACTGCTTTTTGCTGTGTCCCATAGATTTTGAGTTGTTGTGAGTTCATTGTCATTTATTTCCAGGAAGTTTTTTTTTTATTTCTTTCTTCATCTCATTGGTAAGCATTCATTGTTTAGTAACATACTATTTAGCCTTCATCTGTTTGTATGTTTTTTAATATTTTTACTATAGTTGATTTCTAATTTCATTCCATTATGATCTGAGAAGATGCTTCATGTGATTTCATTTTCCCTAATTTGTAGATTTATTTTGTGTCCTCACATGTGGTCTATCTTTTAGAATGACCCATGTGCACTTGAGAAGAATATATTCTGCACCTTTAGAATGAAATTTTCCATAAATGTCAATTAAAATCCATCTGATTCTGTATGTCATTTAGAGTCACTGTTCCCTTGAATTTTTTGTCTGGAAGATCTATCCATTGAAGTCAGCAGAGTGTCCAAGTCCCCTACTTTAACTGAAGTGCTGTCAATCTCTCTATTAAAGTCCTCTAGAGGTTGTTTGTTTGTTTGTTTTAATATATATTTAGGTGCCCCTATATTGAGTGCATGTATGTTTACCAGAATTATATCCTCTTGTTGGATCAATACCTTTAATATTATGTAGTGACCTTTGCTGTATCTTGTGATGGCCTTCATTTTGAAGTCTGTTTTGTCAGATATGAGTATTGCTACCCCACCGTTTATTTGTATGAAAAATAAAATTTCCATCTCTCACTCTGATCCTGTGTGAATCTTCTGTTCTGGGGTTGTCTCTTGTAAATAGCATATAATTGGGTCATGTTTTTGGATCCATTCAGCTACCTTATGTCTTTTATTGGAGCATTTAATCCATTTAACATTTGAGGTTGTTGTTAGGTACTTATTTTTGGCATTTTAATTTTATATGCCTAGGTTTCTCTCTCTCCCTATGTATTCTCATTACAACAGTCCCTTTACACTTCTTTCAATGCTGGTTTGGTGTTGATAAACTCCTCTAGCCTTTTTTCATCTGGGAAGCTCTTTATTTAACCATCTATTTTGAATGATATTCTTGCTGGCTATAGTAACCTGGTTTCAGATCTTTGCTTTTCATTACTTTGAATACTTCATGCCATTCCTTTCTGGCTTATAGAGTTTCTGATGAGAAATGAGGTGACAGCCTTATGGGAGCTCCTTTGCAGGTAACAAGTTGCTTTTATCTTGCTGCCTTTAAGATTCTCTCTTTGTCTTTAATTTTTGGCATTTAATTATGATGTGTGGCATGGGGCTGTTTGGGTTCTTCTTGCTTGGAGTTCTCTGTGCCTTCTGAACTTGTATGACTTTTTCCTCCATAAGTTAGGAAATTTTTTGGCAAAATTATTTCTTCAAACACATTCTCTACCTTTTGATAATTTTCTTCCCCACCTGGCACTCCTATTATGAGAATATTGTTACATTTCATTTTGTCCCATAACTCCCTTAAGCTCTCCTTCTGTTTTCTAATTGTTTGTTTTTTCTTTTTGATTCTCTAATTGAGTGATATTTCTCTATTTGTGCCTTGACCCTTTAAGTGGGTGCCTGCATTTTCAGTCATCCCTGGCTGACAGAGAGCAACCCTGCTGCTTTTCACAGCCAGTTGTTATGTGGGCACCTTTCTTGGTTCTGGTATTCTAGGCTGGGGGATTCAGCTTGGGGTTTAGACCCCAGAGTTCTAAGTTAGAATCCCCCACATCTGCGATATCCCTCCAGAACTTCAGCTGCTGTCTGTGGGTGTCCAGCCAGCCCTTTCATGCCTCCACACTTCCTACCAGTCTCTGTGTAGTTTCCACTTCTATACTTGGTCAGAGTTCTCTCTTCAGTTAATTATTCAGGATGTTGTTGTTTTTTCATGAAATATTTTGACACATATCCTAAACACTCCCTCACTGTCACCTTCTAGCAGTGTCTAGATTACATAGGTCACCTTATAGTGTCTTCTTTGTTGACACTTTTGACTATATGACTCGGGCTCCAGTCACTGAAGCTAACAAGACAACTCCACTACTTCCCCTCACTTTGGCTGCCCTTTTTTAAACTCAGTGCAATTTGCTTTTAGCAAACACTGCCACCACTCAATACAGATTGTTGCTGTTTTTCCTCTAGGAATGTGTGACAAATGGGTAGTACACTAAGTGCCTAACAATAATGATGAGTATGACAAGAAGATAAAGAACTTAGTCAAGGTTATGAAAAGGATCAATGTGGTTCTAAAGCCAATGGATATCTGCAAAGTATTGAGAACAGGCAACAGAGCCAAAGAAGGTTCGAAAGGGTCCCTTTAGTAGAAGCAATTCTTCTCTGAAGGTAGAAGAAATCAGAGGCCTTCTATTTTTTAATGTGGTAAGCATCTGTCATATGCCAAACACTCTAAACACTGATCCTTCCTGATCATAAATTATCTGGAAACATGGATTTCACAAGGCTGGTGATTTTCTGATGAGAAATCAATGTGGTAAAACTGGATAAAAAGTTGACTCATGACTTAAAACTGGGAGATAAATGCACACTTGCACTCATACATGAAGAGTCACTCTCCAATTATGTGTCACTTTATGAGAATAACATAACTAGTGAATCTATGGATTAGGTGGTAAGTCAGAGAAAAAGAGACTGCCTGCCCTTGGAAGCTGTCACCTAGCCCTTCATACTGTGAGACTATGACATAAGTTCTCTGACTCTACTGGTCAGCTGCCCTAGCAGCCCCCAGTCATGCAGATCCAATGATTGTGGCTGACAAATCCCCTGGGTTCTTTTCAGATGATGAGATACCAAGTACTATCATCAATTGGCCATCTGCACTTGCAAGTCTAGGTAACTTTCCCTTGGTCCTTTCAAACCCATGTTCCCAACAATGGTCATTAGTTCATTTAATAACCATTTACTATGAGGAGACCCATCAACTCCCATAAAATAAATATACAAACAAATGCCCAAACCCACAAGGTTGACAACAAAGAAGAAACCTCCACATGGGGAGGCATAGCTGAACTACAAAGAATATTTTCACAAAGAAGAAAAGGCAACAAAGCAATGTGGCCCCTTAACTAAGGTTGCTCTCAGAGCCTACAGACTCCCCTCTATGCCCTAAGCTCCCCTGTATGCAGGGCCTCAGACTCACCTATCCAACACAGGCCACCCAACCACCACCCCTACGCAGGTATTCTTGACTCCTTAGAATCTGGGCCCAGGAAGAAAAGGCCTACAAAGAAGGTATACCTTTTCCTTCCTGTCCCAGGCTACTTTCCAGGTCTCCATTGCCCACCCTGAATGATGGACAGTGACAAAGTTCACACTCTTTGAGTAAAGACTAACCCATATATATATATATTTCATGATCACATCTGTGAGGGAGAAATATGCGTTTAAAAGAGGTTGCAAATAAAGGTGTATATGGTCAGGGACAGAAGTGTGGTGGGTTTACCAAGGAGTAAGCCATCCCTTCCACACCAGGGATCAGCAGTCTGACAGAAGACATGTCAATGAGTGGACCTGAACTGCAAGTGGTATCTGCGGGTACACAGTGGGGGACCTGGCTCCAGGCAGAGAAGGCATGAACAAAGGCCAGTGTGTCCTTTGCATCCACAAGTATGGACCTCTAGTTGCAGAGACACTGTCTTACTTACCTAATAGGGTAATCTGCCCTTATGGAAAACACAACAATATTTACACCATAAATAAAATCAGGAAAAAAAAATGAATTTCACTGAAAAATAATCTACAAGAAATACACATGGGTACATACTCTTAAGTTTAAAAAAAAAATCATTACATACCTATGTCATTTTTTCTTGATATACTACTTTTCTCCAAATTCTGTATTTAAAAAAAAAAAGGAGAGAGAAAAAAAAAAGATAAATCTCATCACATAACAAAGTTAACAATACAATGAATGAATACATGTTACACATTAACATTTGGAGGGGGTGGGGTACTGAAGATGAGTGCTTGAAAGTGCTTCCCTACAAATAGAGACCAGAATTAAGGGAAGAAAGCAACAAGGATGCCCTTCTGTACAGTGCACAGCCTTCCCATGGGGCTGTCTCTTTCATATGTGATGTTGGGCAGTCATTTCATGTGAATTAAAATCACTGTGTTAGCTTGGGAGCACCAAAAATAATGTGTTTTTAATTTTAAATTATATTTTATATTTTCCATTAAGTAGTTGTCATAACTTGTTTATTGTTATCTCTGCAAACAATTGTTTGGGATACAATCCAAAGACCATTTTCCCCAATTTTAATATTCTAAAGATTTAATGTATAAGACATGCAAGGCAATTAGTTCCTTTGGGATGGCAGCTCTGTTTTAAAGTGATTCCATTTCTTTTTTTTTTTTTAACACTTGTAAACTCTAAGCATTACAAACATATCAAAGATCGTGTCAGTTCTTGCAGTGTGTTTCCCATGAAGATGAACATCATCTGGGCTCAGTTGTACTATCAAAAATGGTACCATGTCCTAACTGGTTTGGCTCAGTGGATAGAGATCAGCTCTGAACTGAAAGATCCCAGGTTCGTTTTGATCAAGAGCATGTACCTTGGTTGCAGGCACATCTCCAGTAGGAGGTGTGTAGGAGGCAACTGATTGATACTTCTCTCTCATCAGTGTTTCAAACTCTCTATCCCTTTCCCTTCTTCTCTGCAAAAAAAACAATTAAAAAAAAATTTTTTTTTAAATGGTACCATGATGTCCCCTCCTGCCTGAGAAGTTACACTGGATCCTGCAGGTGGTCAGCCTGTGGTTCACAAGAATTCATGAGCACAAAAGATGGTGGCAAAGGTGAACACCTAAACTGCTGCCTCACACAACAATTTCAAAACTACAGCTAAAAGACAGAATGGACATCACCCAGAACTACACGAAAGCTGGCTGAGTGGAAATTCTACAACTAGAAGGAAAGAGAGGGGCTCACGGAGACTCAGAGGAGCTGCAAAAAGTTGAGGTACAGAGACACGCGCATAGAGAGGACGAGTAGCGGCTTCCTCTAGCAAGAGGGAGATGGAAACTCCCAACTGCACTGAACCCCACTTTTGACTGCACTGAATCCTGGTTCTGGGCAAGACTCATACAGGGGGGAGTCTGGACTGTCGTGAATAGGGAGGATGCATGAAAACTTAGGAGAGCCACAAAAGGCAGAAGTCTGGGGGCACATGAGTGTGAGTGCACATATGGGGCGCTGACTGCTGATTGTGCTGCTGGCTTTCTCTAGCAGGAGGAAGACAAAACCTCCCAACTGCACTGAAATCCACTTCTGACTGCACTGAAACCCAGTTTCAGGTGAGACCCTGGGAGCCCAGGCTCATACAAATCCCTGGAGTGCACGAAAACTCAGGGGAGTCGAAAAAGCAGAGGTCCGGAGGCACACGAGCGTGAGTGCACCCAGAGAGGGCTGCAGCAATTACCAAGGCACACTGAGACTCAAGGGCCTTATAGGGCAGGGCTGACAGGAAGCCAAGGGTATCTGCTCAGCCCTGAGACTCCACCCCATCCAAGCTGAACAGAGAGGCTTTTACAATTTTGTAAGTTTTGTCTCATAAGGCTGACTCCAGCACAAAAGTCCTCCCAGTGTAGACACAGCTGATCCTCACAACCAATTGGCTTGGAGATCAATTACCCCCAGTGATACCAACAACAATCAAGACTTAACTACACACAGTCCACAAAGGGGTGCACCAAGAGAGTCCACCTCAGGTAACTGGGGAGGCAGAGCCACTGGACCATATAGAACACGTAGCACACAAAGCTACTCTAGCAACTCAGGGAAGCAGTGAAAATGCGGAGACAAAGGAACAGATCACAAATGAAAGAAATGGAGGAAAGCAAACGACTGGATATAGAGTTCAAAACCACAGTTATAAGGTTTTCAAGAACTTCCTAGAAAAGGTGGATAAATTTAGTGAGACCCAAGAGGAGATGAAAAAGGACCAACTAGAAATTAAACATACACTGGCTGAAATAAAAAATATTATACAGAAACCTAACAGCAGACTAGAGGAATGCAAGAATCAAGTCAAAGATATGAAATACAAAGAAGCAGGAAACACTCAAATGGAAAAGCAAAAAGAAAAAGAAATCCAAAAATGGAAGACAGTGTAAGGACCCTGGGACAACTTCAAGCGTACCAACATCAGAATTATGGGGGTGCCAGAAGAAGAGAGAGAGCACGATACTGAAAACCTATTTGAAGAAATAATGACTGAAAACTTCCCCCATCTTGTGAAAGAAATAGACTTGCAAGTCCAGAAAGTACACAGAACCCCAAACAAAAAGAATCCAAAGAGGACCACCAAGACACATCATAATTAAAATACCAAGAGCAAAAGACAAAGAGAGAATATTAAAAGCAGCAAGAGAAAAACAGTTAATTACCTACAAGGGAACACCCTTAAGATTGTCAGCTGATTTCTCAACAGAAATTATTCAGGCCAGATAGATGCAGGCCAGATAGGAGTGGCAAGAAATATTCAAAGTGATGAATAGCAAGAACCTACAACCAAGATTATTCTACCCAGAAAAGCTATTACTCAGAATTGAAGGGCAAATAAAGAGTTTCACTGATAGCCGAGACCGGTTTGGCTTAGTGGATAGAGCGTCGGCCTGCAGACTGAAAGGTCCCAGGTTTTATTCTGGTCGAGGGCGTGTACCTTACTTGTGGGCACATCTCCAATGTGGGGCGTGCAGGAGGCAGCTGATCGATGTCTCTCTCTCTCATCGATGTTTCTGACTTTCTATCCCTCTCCCTTCCTCTCTGTAAAAAATCAATAAAATATAAAAAAGAGCCAAGATTTAAAAAAAAAAAAAAAAAGAGTTTCACAGATAAGAAAAAGCTAAAGGAGTTCATCAACACCAAACCAGTATTATATGAAATGCTGAAAGGTACTCTTTAAGAAGAGGAAGATGAAAAGATAAAGACAAAAATTAGGAACAAATACATATCTATCAACAAGTGAATCTAAAAATCAAGTGAATTGAAAAGCTGATGAATAGAATAAACTGGTGAATATAATAGAATGTGGGGGATAGAAAGGGAATGTACTGACAATTCTCAGGGAGAGGGATGAGGAGGGTGCAGGGAGAGACTGGATAAAAATCATACACCTATGTATAAGGACAATGGGGGGTGGGAGGTAAGGATAGAGGGAGTAGTGGGAGCCAGGTGGAAGCGGGCTATGGGGGTTGGGGGGAGGGGGCGGAAAGTGGAACAATTGTAATAATCTGAACAATAAAGATTTATTAAGTAAAAAAAAAAGAATTCATGAGTACAGAAGGGACATCTGACAGCTACAGATGCCCTGACAGAAATGTGGCCACAGAAACACCTGAACATGATACTGGGAAATCAGGGAACGAGCTCTGAAAAGATTTATTTGACACAGTACCAGTCATCAGCTAAAGCTGCCATTTCCATTGTCTCCTCCTGCAGACAAGGAATTTTCTCTCAAGTTGTACTTTTGTGTTTCATCCACCATATGCGATAATTATGACAATTTGATAGTGGCAAATATTATTCCATTTTTTTTCACAGTCAGCAACAAGAAGCTTAAAAGCTAAGATACACAGAAATGAATTCTCTTAGACTGTCAAAGGGATTGTAACAATAGACAGGTAGGAGAGAGCAGAACATAGGGGAATGTCTATCTTTGGTATTATTTTCAGAAATGATATTTGCCTCAAGAACAGAAATACCACTCAGACAAGCATGGCCCTACAATCATGTATTCATTTGCTTCACCTCTTGATCAAGTGACACTTTACTTACTCCTGATCAGTGGTTCTCAACCTGTGGATTGCGACCCCTTTGGGGGTCCATCGACCCCATCATAGGGGTCACCTAAGACCATCAGAAAA
>PVJN01005343.1:40717-83139 GCA_004026805.1 Lasiurus borealis
AGGAAGGGGAGGGAAGGGAAGGGAAGGGAAGGGGAGAGGAGGCGAGGGGAGAGGAGTGAAAGGGAGGGGAGGGGAAGGGAGGGGAGGGGAAGGGAAGGTAGGGGAAGGGAGGAGAAGGGAGGGGAAGGAAAGGGAAGGGGAGGGGATGCAACGGGAAGGGAAGGGAAGAGAAGAGAGACTCAACCCATTTCTGTAAATGTGTGAACCAAAGCCAGATACCATCATAAGTTAGCATGTGTGTACTCACTATCTTCCATATTCTAAATGCCACTTGTGGCAAGCCGAATAGCCTGCTCTCAAAGAAGGAACACTGATCCAGAGTGGCCTCTGCACTTCCACCATTGACCTGCTACCCCTTGGCAAGGTGCCTTCTCCTAGGTAGCCACAACTTTGGCTGCCAGATAAGGTTCATGGAAAACTAGAAATTTTAGATCCAAAAATAGCATTGGAATGGATAAAGAAGATGAGGTATATACATACAACAGAATACTATTCAGTTTAAAACACAAATGCTGACACGTGATACAATATGGATGAACTTTGAAAACATTATGTTAAGTGATACAAAAAATAATATAAGTGGAGCCACTTTAAAATGGAGCCAGAGCCTGGGCCACATGGCCCAATGGTTAGAGTGTTGGCCAGAGTACTAAAGGGTCTCATGTTTGAATCCTGGTCAAGGGCACATACCTGGGTTGCAGGTTTGATCCTTGGCCCCAGACAGGGTGCAGGCAGGAGGCAATCAATAGATGTGCTTCTCTCACATCAATATTCTCCCTCTCTCTTTTCCCATTTCCTTCCTCTCTCTCTCTCTAAAAAATCAATGGAAAAAAATAGGTGAGGCTTAACAAAAATAATAATAATCCTATATAATAAAAGCCTAATATGCTAAGTGTACAATCGTTGGGAGGCCAATCAACCAATCAAAGTATAATATGCTAATGTTATACTAAGGCCTCTCAACCACTCACTATGATGTACACTGACCAGCAAGGGGTAGACAGTCGACTGGTTGACCAGTCCCTATGATGTGCACTGACCATCAGGGGGCAGACGCTCTGATTAGTAGGTTAGCTTGCTGCTGGGGTCCAGCTGGGAACTGAATAAGACAAGCTGGACATGCCCTGGAGCCCTCCCACAGCCCCTCCCTGGCTAGCTAACCTCATATGTCCCTCCCCAGTCCCAATTGTACCTGGCCTGCACCTTCTCGCAATCTAGGACCCCTCAGGGGATGTCAGAGAGCCAGTTTTGGCCCATGGCGGAACAACCAGTCACTATGACACGCACTTGCTACCAGGGGCAGATGCTCAATGCAGGAGCTGCCCCCTGGTGGTCAGTGCACTCCCAAAGGGGGAGCTCCACTCAGCCAGAAGCCAGGCTTATGGCTGGAGAGTGTAGTGGTGGTGGCAGGGCTCCCAGATGGTGAGAGGACGCAGGCCAGGCTGAGGGACCCTGCCCATGCAGTGCATGAATTTCTTGCATTGGGCCTTTAGGAGGAGGAGGAATAAGAAGAAGAAGAAAAGAAGGAAGAAGAAAAGGAAGAAGGAAGAAGGAAGGAGGAGGAGGAGGGGGAGGAGGAGGAGGAGGAGGAGGAGGAGAAGAAGAAGAAGCTAGAACTGCCATCCCAGAGAAACTGCCTTGCACTGTCATGCCTCAAACCTTGGAATGTTAAAACAGGACAAAATAACCTTTAGACTGAGACTGAAGCAAGATTATATTCCCCCCCAAAAAATGTTTGCAAAGCTAACAAGAAAGCAGATCTTAGGAGTACTGCACTGGAGATTCATCCGAAGATGGTGGCATAGGTAAACAAACACCTACACTGCTGCCTCGCACAACAATTTCAAAACTACAACTAAAAGATAGAACGGACATCATCCAGAACCACTGGAAAGCTGGCCGAGTATAACTAGAAGGAAAGAGAGGTGCTCACAGAGACTCATAGGAGCTGCAAAAAGCTGAGGTACGGAAACGCGAGCGCTGAGAGAGTGGGTGCCCGAGTACCTGGCTGGCTTTCTCTGACTGGAGGGAAACGGAGACTCCCAACGGCATTGAACCCCTTATCCTACGACACTAAACCCCAGACCCAGCCGAAACTCATACGGGGGGAGTTTGGACTGTGAAAAGGGAGAAGTGCATGGAAATTTAGGGGAGTCGCAAAAGATAGGAGGTCTGGTCACGGTCGTGCGCGCGCGCGCGCACACACACACACACACACACACACACACACACACGGCGCCACACGGAGGACAGATTGCTGATTGGGCTGCTGGCTTTTGCGACTGGGCGGGAGACAGACCCTCCCAACTGTGCCACTTCTGAGTCCACTGGGCCCCTGTTTCGGGCGAAACCCTGGAGATCTAGACTTGTGTGATCCTGGGCGCAGGGGAGCTGGAAAGGCAGCGGTCTAGAGGCACTGCAGGCGCGCGCTCACACAAGGACTGTTCCAGCGATTACCCAGTCATGTGAGACTCCGGGGCCGTGGAGGGCGGGGCCGACTGGAAGGCAAGGCGGTCCCTTAAGCCCTGAGACTCCACCCATCCCAAGCTTAACAGAGGCTTCTTCGGTTTTGCAAATACAGAAGTTTCCCCGACATAGTGAAAATGCCAAGACAAGGGAAGGGTTCAAAAACAAAAGAAATGGAGGGAAAAAAACTACTGGATATAGAGTTCCAAACCACGCTTATAAGGTTTTGCAAGAATATGCTAGAAAAGATGGATAAATTTAGCGAGAGCCAAGAGGAGATGCAAAAAAGCCTACTAGAGATACAAAAGAGCCAACTAGAGATGCTAGAGATGATGCATAAATTTAGCGAGTCCCAAGAGGAGATGAAAAAGGACCAACTAGAGACACTGACTGAAATAAGAAATATACAGAGTCCCAACAGCAGACTAGAGAAAGGCAAGAATCAAGTCAAACTTTTGAAATTTAAAGAAACAGAAAACACTCAACTGGAAAAGCAAGAAGAGAAAAGAATCCAAAAATGTGAATATAATGTAAGGAGCCTCTGGGACAGCTTCAAGCATACCAACATCAGAATTGTGGGGGTGCCAGAGGAAGAGAGAGAACAAGATACTGAAAGCCTATTTAAAGAAATAATGACTGAAAACTTTCCACATCTGGTAAAAGAAATAGACTTACAAGTCCAGGAAGCACACAGAACTCGACATAAAAGGAATCCAAAGAGGACCACACCAAGACACATCATAATTAAAATACCAAGAGCAAAAGACAAAGAGAGAATATTAAAAGTAGCAAGAGAAAAACAGTTTATTACCTACAAGGGAGCACCCATACGACTGTCAGCTGATTTCTCAACAGAAATGATGCAGGCCAGATGGGAGTGGCAAGAAATATTCAACGTGATGAAAAGCAAGAACCTACAACCAAGAATACTCTATCCAGCAAAGCTAACATTCAGAATTGAAGGGCAGATAAAGAGCTTCACAGATAAGAAAAAGCTAAAGGAGTTCATCAACTCCAAACCAGTGTTATATGAAATGCTGAAGGGTACTCTTTTAGAAGAGGAAGAAGAAAGAGGTAAAAGCCAAAAAATTATGAACAAATACATACCTATCAACAAGTGAATCTAAAAATTAAGTGAATTAAAAATTGGATCAACAGAATAAACTGGTGAATATAATAGAATCAGGAGCACAGAAAGGGAGTGGACTGTTAATTCTTAGGGGGAAAGGGGTGAAGGGTGTACAGGGAGAGACTGGACAAAAATCATACACCTATGGATGAGATCCATGGGAGGGAGCTAAGGGCAGAGGGAGGGGTGGGAGCTAGGTGGAGGGGTGCTATGGAGGGGAAAAAAGAGAAACAAATGTAATAATCTGAATAATAAAGATTTAATTTTTTTTAAAAAAGAGTACTGCACTGGCTATAGGACTGAAACTTTAAAATATTCTTTGAAATTAACATCACAGAAAAAAAAAGAAAAAAAAAGAATTAACATCACTATGCAAGCTTATCTGCACCAATAGAAATACCTTCTTTCTATTAATGGACTCTTCCTTTCTCATCTTCTCATAAATACCCATTTACTTTGTCTCTTATCAGAACACTATTTGAGTTTCTGCCTAAATCAATGCTTCCCCAATGAGTTATCCTTTTGGATTTCAAGCAACTGCTTGTTGCCTCTCACTTTGCCTTTTATTTTCCAGTTAACCTCTCAGTAAGCCAGTTTAAAAAAAAAAAGAGTAGGAAGTAAAATGAGGGTGGTAGGGGCTGGGGAACAGGGAAAGGGGAGTTATTGTTTCCTGGCACAGTTTCAGTCTGCAAGATGGAAAGAGTCCTGCAGATTGTCTGCACAATATATATGTACTTAGCAGTATTGAACTATATACTTTAAAATGGTTAATATGGTAAATTTGATGTTATGTGTATTTTACCACAATTTTAAAAACCAGCAGTGAAGGTAATCCAATCCAATACTTTCCTTTTACAAATGATAATGGAGGCTCGGAAAAGATGAAGGAGCCAAGACCGGTTTGGCTCAGTGGATAGAGCCTGCGGACTGAAAGGTCCCGGGTTCGATTCCGAGTGGAGGCATGTACCTTGCTTGCGGGCACATCTCCAGTGTGGGGTGTACAGGAGGCGGCTGATCGATATCTCTCTCTCATCGATGTTTTTGACTTTCTATCCCTCTTCCTTCCTCTCTATGAAAAATCAATAAAACATATTTTAAAAAAAAAGAAGAAAGAAAGAAAAGATGAAGGATTCACCCACTGTTCAATAGTCATTCTAGTGAGGATGAAAATTAAACATCACTATGTAAGGATGAAAATCCAGATCTTTTGACTGCTTTCTAATGTTCCTTTCTTATACCTCCTCCTCATCAGAAAAAGTGCACATCCAGCCTGCCTCCAGAGGCATTCTTCAGAAAATATGCACATTAAAAGCAGACAGATTTCGAGAGTAAGCTAAAAATAATAACTGAAGAAGGATAGTAAGAAACTAAGAAAATCCCTTGGAGAGTACAATGGGGAAAATGAGACAGCTAGCTGAGCAAACTGGCAGAGCAATTTATAGCCAGATAAGGCAGATCGCTAGGCCAAAAAGCCCTGAATGCCCAGCAATGTACAAAACTGGTGCTGGACCTCGTCCCCAAGGTGGTCTTTCCTCCTTTGACATATCATTGGTCATGAGGTTTAGATCCTCTGACTTTCCCCCTCTAGAGGTAACATCTAGGCTTCAGCTGTATTTCAGTTCCAGGCCCAGAAAAGCAGCAAACTGATAGAAGCAAAAATAGAATATTGGGAACCAATTACAATTGTAAGAAATATTAATCAGACTCTATTAACCATGATTGTTTTGCTCTGATTAAAGAAAGCACATTCTAACCTGGCTGGAAATTACACATAGGACCTGGGAGCTCACCTGGAAATCCAGCCTGTCCCCCACATCCAAGAGCTGCCAATTATCATGTAAAGATTAACCACCTTGTTGCAGAAACCAGAGCCACCAGCCCTTTGAAGACCACCCAGTACTTTGCATATCATCAGCTCCTTGAAGATCCTAGCCCTTTGCATACCTACTGGCCTTTGCAAATCTTCAGCATGCATTACCTGAAAACTGCCCATTTGGCATACCCTTTTGCCTACTTCCCCATGTAATCTTCATCCCAATATAAGCAGTTGGCTTATGGTGGGGGGCAGAGCAGATTTTTGTGGAACCTGCTGCTCTCCATATTGCTGGCATTAGTGGAATAAATGCTCATACAATCCTGTCTCTGCTGAATTGACTCAAGTAGTGACAGGCAGCCCAGACTCATTGATTGTCCAGTTACAAAACGAGGTGGGTGATGCCAAGACCAGCTGCAATGACTAGTGGCTCCCTGCCCTGATACTGACTGATCAGTGGAAATCAGGACCCTGAAAAGGCACACCTGGAAAAGCTGATGGTATTCTATTGAGATCTTTCCCAAAGACCTCCCCTAAACTCCTAGTCTTTAAAACCTTCAAAACAAAAAACCAGTGCTCCCTCTACCTCCAAGGAGCATGCCTGCACCTTTCCCTTCCTTTTCTTCCTCCACAGGCATGCACCTCCTAAACCAGGGGAGCAATGGGCAGCAACAGCTCATCTATGGCTTACCTCCTGAACCTGTCTCCAAAGCCCCCTTTTCTCTGACTTCCCAGTGAGCTAACATAACAGCAGCCTCCCTTGGCTCACTTCTTTCCTATAATATTTCTAGAGGCCAAAGCAGCCATACCTGTCTCTCTCCTGTTGCTTCTTCTAACCTAAGCCCTTTATTGTTTCAATGACCACAACTTTAATAGAGTTACTCCCCAAATCACTTGGACTCATACTGTGAAATCTTTCCTGTAAAAAGTCAAGAACCCACACACTACTTGCATCCTTAGGCTGATCTGCTAAGGGCTAGGTCCCCTTTTCTGTAACACAACAACAGTCACCTTCATCAACAAGTCAAAAGATCAACAATATCCTGACTCAATGATTCCAAGCTGGAATCCCACTGCACTTTCTCCCATCAGAGATCTTTGTGAAACCAAAGAAAAGCAACCAAAATAACAGCTCTCTGTCATCGAGCACTGCACCGACTAGCTGACACAACAGCTAGGAAATGATTAGCTATTTCCAGTGGCTTGACTTATAAACAGTAAAAATATAATATCCAAAAAACCCTTGGATTCAGTCAACTGACATGGAACCAAAATAGTCTTGAGTAAGTTCCCCTTTAAGAAAGAAAATTAGACTAAGTGAACTGACAGGACATTCAAAAATCTGTCTCCAATTTCCCTCATGAAAAGGCTGTTCTTAAGAAAAAAGATAGATATGGTTTATTATTTCTGCTGCCATATGCTTCTTCTACTGACTATCAATATCAGTCCAAATATGCTCACTGCCTATGTTTCATAAGCCTACTGAATTGCTACTCAGATCAGAAAGAGGTCTGTCTCTAACACCTCTACCTCACAGACAGTTCCTTCTCTTGTCAGAATAAGACTAAACCAAAGCACCATTAGTCCAGTTTTACTTTTAATGCACCACAGATTTGAACACTTGCAAACCATCTAGGTATGGCTTGGTTTATAAATTCCTCATTAAAATAAAGAAAAGAATGTAATATGAAATCTTTTAAGAAGGAATAGGAGTAAAATGGCATCTTCTACCCATTCACCAACAGGCACATGACCCCTGAGATCCTCAGTAAAAAGATTAAGCAGGACGTGTTCATCAGAGCTCTCCACTGTAAGGTGGGCCTGTGTTCTTTCTCCCTCCATAATTTAATAGCTCAAGCCTCAGTTTCTCATCTGTACAACAGGAACCATAATTACAAGACCTGCTTTAATTAGATTATATAACCCTAAGCATAGTGTCTGGCCAAAGCAAATGCTCAATAACTGTTAGCTCTCTCACTTTCTATCAGATCGCCTCCTTTATGTAATATCCACTACCACTGTAATAGAAATTAACTGATAAAAACAGTAATGTCCATGGATCTTCTTCTTTATATGTTTAGGTTTCTCTTGAAACATTGCATAGGACATTTCTTGCTGTCATATTAAATGGGGCTTGGTACTGTTCTGCATGGTAGACACACACACACACACACGCGCGCGCACACACACACCCCCCATCATCTTAAAGAGCTTTCTGAGACAGGCCCTATTATCCAGTCTTACTGAGGCTGCTGAGGCACAGAAAGATCTGGAAAGTTCCACAGCAGGTCAGTTTTGGAGAAGGAATGTGGCCCATTGCAATGTGGCTTCAGTGTCTATTTCTAACACTTTGTCATATGGAATACAATGTCATGAGTCACCATATGATGTAAGGCCAGGCCAAAAGGGTACATGGCCATGGCTGAGGCAGCATCTAGGGCCTGGGGCAGAGCCTGAAGGACAGGCTCCCTGAAAGTAGGCAGGTCCAATTCAGGACAGAGCAGGGGCCAAGTGCTCAGAAGAGAAGCTTGGGCCTAGAGGCCAGTCCCCAAAAAGGATCTCAAGGTACTGGCAGCACTCAGGATTTTCATGTGAAGCCACCTGGCACCAAACAGTAAACTTGAACCATGTTTTGGGAAGATCCTCAGCCCTGTATGGAGCAGGCCTGTGTTCTAGGGCATGTCACCAAGGTGAGCATTGAAATGAGAAAAACACAGCAGGTTATTTCTTTTCTTTTTTTAAAAAAAAAAATATATTTTATTGATTTTTTACAGAGAGGAAGGGAGAAGGACAGAGAAGCTAGAAACATCTATGAGAGAGAGACATCGATCAGCTGCCTCCTGCACGCCCCACACTGGAGATGTGCCCACAAGCAAGGTACATGCCCTTGACCAGAATCGAACCTGGGACTCTTCAGTCCGCAGGCCGACGCTCTATCCACTGAGCCAAACCGGTTTCGGCTATTTCTGAGCAGTACTGAAAGGACATATAAACTAATGAGAACAACTCCTGTCTCCAAACCATCTACAGACTTTGGTTGACTTTGGGCAAACTGATTCTTTTCTGTCGCCCAATCTCGGGTATGGTCTACAGAAGGCATTTCATCACTGTCTCTCTCCATGGAATTAATGGCTTATTTGGCTCTGTGGCCTTAGCACAGATGGGATTAATGACATTTTTCAAGGGCTTTTTTGTATGAAAAATGACACTAAACTAGAATACTTTACCTTTATGTTTAGATTTACGTATATATTTAAGGCAAATGAGACATATTTCTTCATTTGAAAAGATTAGGTAAACTATGTATTTGAAAGTATTTCTAAATTTATTAGATAAAATTTTAGTCCCCTATTCATAAATCTTGGGTAGCACTTTAAATTTATTATAAATGAGGAGCAGCAGTGAACCGCAGGTAACTGTAATACCTTCCCAACTGGGAAATAGGGGTGCCAAACACAACAACAGAGGAAGTGAATGACCTCCACTATTGCCCATTCTATCCTTTCATTTTTAATTATTGCTTATTTTTTATTTTTTCATCTTTTAATTAAAAAACTAATTTTATTCTTTTTTTCCTCAATTGATTTTACCTTTTTAATTATTATATTTTTATTTTCAACCAGTATTATTATTGCTATTATTTTACTGCTGTCTTTTAAAAAAAAATAATAATAAGTGTCATTTTATTTTCTCTTTATTTTACTTTGGGATTAGAGTTCTACATTCTATTTTCATCTTTTCTTTAGCATCATTTTACTCTATCTCAACCCTACCTTTATGCCAATACTCTCTTCCTCACTTTCCGCATTTTGCTGTCTTGTTTCTCTTACCTTTTTCCTACTTTAGATTTTCCCTATTCTTTCTTTTTACCCAGTTAAAATTTCACCCCACTTACATATCTAATTTTGAATACCCTACTCCAAGTCCATACACACCTCTCTCTTCTCTGTCTTCACTATCCAAAAAAATTGTTTTTCTCTATGTCCTTTTGTTGTTGGTTGCTTGAGCATTGATTATATCAATTTTTTATAATTTTTGTGTGATTGTTTTTGCTTATTCTACTCGTTTTATTTTGCTTTCTGTTTACTTTATTTTTGTTTTTTATCTCTGTTTTCCCTCACATCCCTTGATATTAGTTGTTATTTGTAGTTTGTAATAATCTCCAGAAACATGTTTCTGGCATTTGTTAGGATTAGTGGCTGTTCTATGGGAGTTTTCTGCTCATATATGTAATTTGTTCCCCTTTTCTTTCTTATTCTCTTTTTTTTTCTCTTACTTTTTTTTTCTTTCTCCTTTTTTTTCTCCCTTTTCCCAATTTCATTTTGGCACTTCTTTCGTTTCTTTTTTCCTCCTTTCTCTCTACTTCTTTCTTTACTTACACCTAATTTGTCTCTCACTGGTGGTCACCTTATTTGTGGTTATTAGTATCATGAATACATTTCTGTTCAGTGCCTTGTGCATTGTACCTGGTTGTGTTGTATTTTGTGCCTTTAAATCAATGCAGGAGAGAGAACTACATAACCAGACACCTGGACAAGAGACCATGGGCAGATGAAGAAACAGCCCACATAAGAAAGAAAAGCAGGGTTCTGCCGTCCTCTTTCTTGTCAACGAGGCGGCAGAGCAGCCTCCCCAGCAGATGCAGAAATGTAGATCTTTGTGAAGACCATGACTGGCAATACTATCGCCCTTGAGGTTGAGCCCAGTGACACCATTGAGAATGTCAAAGCTAAAATCCAAGACAAGGTGGGTATCCCACCTGACCAGCAGCGTCTGATTTTTGCGGGCAAACAGCTAGAGGATGGTTGAACTCTCTCAGACTATAATATTCAGAAAGAGTCCACCCTGCACTTGGTCTGAGAGGTGGCATCATCGAACCTTCCCTCCGCCAGCTCGCGCAAAAGTACAACTGCGACAAGATGATCTGCCGCAAGTGTTATGCCCACATGCACCCCCGTGCTGTCAACTGCCGCAAGAAGAAGTGTGGCCACACCAACAACCTGCGCCCCAAGAAGAAGGTTAAATAAGGCCCCTTCACCAACTCCTTGGCTCCACAGGGCAGCCTTCTACCTGAACCCTGTGATGCTGGGACCTCAATAAAGTTTCTCTTTTGTTGACTGGAAAAAAAAGAAAGAAAGCAAAGCAAAGCAGACATCACCAGAAAAGGAAGTAAATGAAATAGAAGCAAACAACCTGCTAGAGAAAGAGTACAGAGAAATGGTTATAAGGTGGCAAAAAAGAATGGAAGACAAATTCGACAATTTGAGTAAGAACCAATAGGAAATTATAAAAAATGAAGAAGACATAAAAAATGACAATACTACTGTAAAGAACTCAATAGAAGGCATCAAAAGTAGACTAGAAGAAGAAAAGGAACGCATAAATGAGTTAGAAGGGAGGAAAAAAATACCCAAATAGAGTAGCTTCTAGAAAAAAAAATTAAAAAGCAATAGGAGAGCCTAAGGTAACTTTGGGATAACACAAAACAAAACAACACCCCATAATAGAGGTTCCAGAAAGAATGGAAACTGAGCAAGGAATAGAAAACCTGTTTGAAGAAAAAATGACAGAAAACTTCCCTGATATAGGAAAGAAAAAACCCACACAAATCCAAGAAGCTCACAGAGTCCCAAGCAAAATGAACCCCAAAAGACTGACACGAAGGCACATTATAATTAAATTGGCAAACACCAACAACAAAGTAAGAATCTTAAAAGCGGCCAGAGAGGGACTGAAAGATGCCTACAAAGGAACCTCCATCAGACTAGCAACTGATTTCTCAATAGAAACTCATGAGAAAAGGAGGGATTGGAATGAAATATACAAAGTCATGCAAAGGAAGGGTTTGAATCCAAGAATACTTTACCAAGCAAGGCTTTCAATCAAAATTGAAGGTGAAATCAGGAGTTTCACAGACAAAAAAAGGACTGAAGGAATTTATTACCATGAAACCAGCAATGCAAGAAGTGATAAAGGGTCTCCTCTAAAAAAAAGACATAGGAAGTGAAAAAGGAACACAGGGGTAAAGAATAAAAATGGCAACAGATAAGTATCTATCAATAATAATTTTAAATGTAAACGGATTAAATGATCCAATCAAAAGACATAGGGTAATGGATTGGATAAGAAAACATGACCCATATATCTGCTGTCTACAAGAAACTTACCTCAGAAAATGAGATGCACACAGACTGAGGGTGAAGGGATAGAAGATGGTTTTTCAGGCAAATGGAAATGAATAAAAAGCTGGGGTTGCAATACTTATATCTGACAAATTAGATCTCAAAGTGAAGAACATAACAAGAGATAAAGAAGGCCACTTTATAATACTAAAGAGAACAATCCAACAAGAAGAAATAACACTGGTAAACATATACATATCCAATACAGGAGCGTCCAAATAAATAAAAAAAACTCCTGGAGGATATTAAGGGAGAGACTGACAGCAATACTTTCATAGTTGGAGATTTTAATACCCCACTGTCACCTCTGGACAAATCCTCTAAACAAAAACTCAGCAAAGAAATATCAATCCTAAATGATTCACTAGACCAGATGGAATTAATAAACATCTTCAGAACATTTCACAACAAAGCCACAGAATATACATTGTTCTCAAGTGCACATGGGTCATTTTCATAGATAGACCATATGTTGGGTCATAGGCAAAGTCTCTTCAAATTCAAGAAGATAGAAATCATATCAAGCATTTTCTCAGATCATAGTGGCATTAAACTGGAAATGAACTACAATAAAAACAAAAAAATATATCAAACACATGGAGACTACACAGCATGCTATTAAACAACAACTGGGTAACCAGAGAAATCAAGGAAGAAATAGAAAACATCATAGGAACAAATGGCAATGATAACCCAACAATACAAAATTTATGGGACACAGCGAAAGCAGTCTTGAGAGGGAAGTTCATAGCTCTACAAGCCTACTGCAAAAAACAAGAAACCATGGTAATAAATTACCTAACTCTAAAAGTCAAAAAGCTAGAAAGAGAGCAACAAGAAGAGTCCAGTGTAGGCAGAAGGAAGGAAATAGTAAAGATCAGAGAGGAGATAAACAACATGGAGATCAAAGAAACAATTCAAAAGATCAATAAACCAAGAGCTGATTTTTTGAAAGGAAAACAAGATTGATGAATCTCTAGCCAGGCTCACTGAGAAGCAAAGAGAGAAGACCCAAATAAACAAAATCAGAAATGAAAGAGGAGAAATAACAACAGACTCCTCTGAAATACAAAGGATTATTATAAAATACTATGAAAAACTCTATTCTAACAAACTGGACAGCCTGAAGGAAATGGACATATTCCTAGAAAAATATAACCTTCCAAAACTCAATCAGGAAGAATCTAAACATAACAATAGTCTAATAACTATGAAAGAAATTGAAGTAATCATCAAAATGCTTCCAGCAAACAAAAGCCTGGGACCAGATGGCTACACAGGACAGTTTTACCAAACATTCAAGGAAGAATTAAAACCTATCCTTCTCAGACTATTCCAAAACATTCAAGAAGAAGGAACATTCCAAACACCTTCTATGAAGCCAGCAATACCCTCATACCAAAACCAGATAAAGACAACAGAATGAAAGGGAATTACAGGCCAATATCTCTCATGAACATAGATGCCAAAATCCTCAACAAAATTCTAGGAAATCAGATTCAGCAGTATATCAGAAAGATAATACACCATGACCAAGTAGGATTTATCCCAGAAATGCAAGGATGGTACAATATATGCAAATTAATAAATATCATACATCACATAAACTGAGAGATAGAAATCACATAATCATATCAATTGATGCAGAAAAAACATTTGACAAAATCCAACACCCTTTCTTGATAAAACTCTCAGCAAGGTGGGAATAGAAAGATCATACCTCAACATCATAAAAGCCATATATGATAAACCCACAGCTAACATCATATTCAATGGGCAAATTCTAAAACCATTTCCCCTAAGAACAGGAACAAGACAGGGATGCCCACTCTCACCTTTCCTGTTCAACACAGTACTGGAAGTATTAGCCATTGCAATTAGATAAGAAGAAGAAATACAAGGCATCCAAATTGGAAAAGAAGAAGTAAAGCTGTCCTTATTTGCAGATGACATGATATTGTACATAAAAATCCCAAAGGACTCCATTCCAAAACTAATTGACCTAATTAATGAATTCGGCAATGTAGCAGGATACAAAATTAATGCCAACCAATCTATGATATTTCTATACACTAATAGTGAAATTACAGAAAGAGAGACTAAAAAAGCAATCCCATTTACCACTGCACCAAAAAATTTAAGATACCTAGTAATAAACTTAACTAAAGAGGTAAAAGACCTATATGCAGAAAACTACAGGACACTGAAAAAAGAGATAGAAGATGTAAACAGATGGAAGAGCATACGATGCTCAGGGATTGGGAGAATCAACATCATTAAAATGTCCATACTACCCAAACAATCTACAGATTCAATGCACTATCCATTAAAATACCAATGATATATTTCACAGACCTAGAAATAATTCTTTGTAGATTCATCTGGAACAAAAAAAGACTGCGAATAGCCACAGCAATTCTGAGAAAGAAGAATAAAGTAGGTGGGATCTCAATACCAGATTTCAAGCTATATTACAAAGCAATTGTTCTCAAAACAGCCTGGTACTGGCACAAGAACAGTCATATAGACAAATGTAATAGAATAGAGAATCCAGATATCCACCCAAAACACTATGCTCAATTAATATTTAACAAAGGAGGCATGAACATACAATGGAGTCAAGACAGTCACTTCAATAAATGGTGCTTGGAAAATTGGACAGAGATATGCAAAAAAAAATGAAACTAGACCACCAACTTACACCATACACAAAAATAAACTCAAAATGAATACAGGGTTTAAACATAAGACAGGAAACCATAAAAATACTAGAGGAACCCACAGGCAGCACAATCTCAGACATATGCCAAAAGAACTTCTTCACTGATAGTGTTCTAAGGCAATGGAAGCTAAAGAGAAAATAAACACATGGAACTACATCAAAATAAAAAGCTTCTGCACAGCTAAAGAAATCAGCAACAAAACAACAAGAAAGCCCACTGTATGGGAGAACATATTTGCAAATGTTATCACCGATAAAGGTTTAATCTCCAACATCTACAGCCAACTTATACAACTTAATAAAAGGAAGATAAATGATCCAATAAAAAAAAAATGAGCAACGGACCTAAATAGAATATTTTGGAAAGAAGACCGAAGGAAGGCCAAGAGACACATGAAAACATGCTCAACATCACTAATCATCAGAGAGATGCAAATTAAAACAACAATCTCACACCTGTCAGAATGGCAATCATTAACAAATCAACAAATGACAAGTGTTGGCGAGGATGCGGAGAAAAAGGAACCCTCATGCACTGCTGGTGGGAATGCAGACTGGTGCAGCCACTGTGGAGAACAGTATGGAGTTTCCTCAAAAAAATAAAAATGGAACTCCCATTTGACCTAGAAATCCAACTCTTAGGAATATATCCTAAGAAACTAGAAACACCAATCAGAAAGGATATATGCTCCCCTATGTTCATAGCAGCACAATTTACAATAGGTACAATTTGGAAACAGCCTTGGTGCCTGTCAGTAGATGAGTGGATGAGAAAACTGTGGTACATCTACAATGTAACACTATGCTGCCACAAAAAAAGAAAAAAAAATTCTTACCATTTGCAGCAACCTGGATGGAACTGTTGAACATTATGCTAAGGGAAATAAGCCAGTCAATGAAAGAAAAACACCACATGATCTCACTCATTTATGGATAATAAATAACATTATAAACTGATGAACAAAGAGATGCCAAGAAGCAGTAAAGCATCAAACAGACTGTCAAACTACAGTGGGATGTTTAGGGAGAGGTGAGGTAGATAAGAAATCAACCAAAAGACTTGTATGCATGCATATAAGCATAACCAATGAACACAAGACACTGGGGGTTAGGGTATGCCTGAAGGGGGGGAGGAATGGGAAGAAATGTATACATATAATACATTCATAAAAGAAATTTTTTAAAAATAAAAAATAAAATACATTTATTATAAATGAGCCTCATTATTGCCAAACACACACACACACACACACACAAACACACACACACACATTTTATAATGCACATTGTTGTGTAATATAAAATTGGTGTGAAAAATTCAAGAATTCATAAAATTTGAATTCTGACTTCTCCTCTTAATAGTTATGTGACCTCAGTTGAACCACTTAACTTCTCTGAAGGTAAATTTTCTGAACTTTCCAAAAGAATATCTGTTTTGCTCTGCAGGAACAGGATTGATGGAAGACTCAATTAAATTAAGTGTCTGAAAATGTTTAATTAACTATAAAGGATCTTAAGGAATTATTATCATTATTATTATTTCTTCCATGTATAATTAGAACATTCTATTTTAAAATGCTTTTATACTAATTGTGTGCAAAAAAAAAAGTCAACTGAGCCTTAATTAATATGACAAAAACAACTCGTATTTTTAAAGTACTGTTTCTCCTTCTTATATGCTAAAACTACTCTTGTACAAAGCCCACAAAGTAAAGTTTAGATGAAATTCTGGAACAAAATCAATGATGAAATTATGACAAAATAGCAGCTCAGAGATTTAGGTGAGTGCTGTCCTCTCTCCATTGTGCTCCAGATCTGTTTCTGGTTCTTACTGAGCATGGGGTCTCGATCTCTCAGTTAGTCCCTGATGCACTCTAATGGTGCTGCCTTCAAGAAGAGGTACACTCAGGCTCTTGCAATCCTGGAAACACAGCATAGTCTTTTCACAGACTGAGAAAATTAAACCCAAGGTTAAGATGTGATACAAATGGAGAAAACCATCATATCCAAGCAAGATTTCTAAAATGTCTAACTTCACATAAGAACATCTTCCTTATGAAGAAATTTGAAATCTAGTGAATATGCTTTAACGATAGGAGAACATTCTTAAAAGCCAGCCTATCTGTTGGTTACTGCTAGAAAATCAAAATCTATGTTGACCAAAATGTCATAAATTTGTAAAAAACAAAAACAAAACAAAAAAAAACTTCACTGAAAGAAAAATTCATGACAGCTCCCATTAAAAAATTAAATGAACCTGAGATGGGAAGGACAGATTTGATCATTAGAATCAGTACCTTAGATGGTGTGGCCTCCTTTACACCTTTAGAAGCCAATGCAAAAGCTAGAAAAAAAGGAAACATTTTTATATTAAAATTGGCCATTAAAATTTATTATCACATAGAACAGTTTTGCTTAAAATAAAAAAATAATGATATAAGATATATTTTGCTCATTTTTAAAAGCAGCTGTACCATTGGCGCCTTCATATCCAGACCTAAAATTTTTTATCAGTGAAAGCCAACAAACACTCAGGCTACAAAACTAAAGAAATACTTCATCAGAGAAATTAAAACCTGTGTATACCATTGATGTCTATAGATATAAATCACACAATAAATGCACACAGAGTACAACTTCTTTGAAACCTCAACTCTGGTGTCATATGGTAAAGAGAAAAACTTTCACGGCCAAAAGTTCTTTTAAAGGCACTGAGTTATTCAGCCATACACTAGCTAGAAAAGGATCAGGCCCTGGGGTGTGCAGTCTAAGCCACCAGCAGCAGGTGTGGAGAAGATAACATATCCACTGTCTTGGGCTGGCGGGGTGGGGTACTTTTTATTTATTATGGTTGGAAGAAGAAAGATCTATGTTGTTTTGAAAGAATTTTCAAAGAATATGAAAGAGGTGAAAAAGGTGATGGTGGCAGTTCTAGGATAGGTGAACAATTTGTAAGAAAGAAATGTTTACTACTTTGATTGGTGGTGGGCAACAGTCCTGAAGGTTCCTGCATAAGCAGTGGTGTCTGCTGGTCACTAAATAGAGCCTGAAGATGGATTCAAAGCTCCAACAGACATTCAGGAATGCGAGTAGTCTACTGTTAGTTGACCAACAGCTAATAACTGTTCCAAATACTCTATTCTCTTTCTCTCACTCCCTTGCCACTGTAATTTAATTTAGGACATCTCAGGTGTGTGTGTGTGTGTGTGTGTGTGTGTGTGTGTGTGTGTGTCACTTCTTAAGCAAAGGGGAATTCCCAAGCATCTGGAAATGCACACTCTTACAATCACTGCCAGGGCTGGTGGCAACAGAGCTAAATGTGGCACCAGCTTTCCATCTCAGGGACCATGGGGTAAAAGTGTGGTGCAGACTCTGGTGCTACATTCAAGACACTTAAAGAAACCCTACTGAAGCCATGGGGCCACGGGAGTGGGAGGAATTAAAATCATTCCCCTTTTAGAGTGATTTAATGTTTGAATCACAGCCCATTTATAAAGATAACATCTAGGCTCTACATTAAAAGTAGTCCTATATAATAAAAGGCTAATATTCAAATCAACCAATGGTGGAATGATGGTCAATATGATGCACACTGAGCACTTGGGGACAGATGCTCAATGCAGGAGCTTCCCCCTAGTGATCAGTGCGCTCCCACAGGAAGAGTGCCACTCAATCAGAAGCCAGGTTCACAGGTGGCAAGCGCAGCAGCGGCAGTGGGGGGAGCCTCTCCCACCTCTGCTACAGCACTAAGGACCTCCCAGCGGACATCCTCTGAGGGGTCCCGGACTGCAAGGGGGCACAGGCCAGACTGAGGGCCCAACCACACAGTGCACAAATGTCATGGACTGGGCCTCTAGTAATAATAATAATAATAACAGTAACATTTTGAAAATGTAAATCAAAATAATAAATCAAACAGAAAGGTGAATTGGGCAAAAAGTAATCCTAATTTTACAGTGTATTTCTCAAAAGTATTTCACAGTTTGCTTTGTCCCAATTAGTATTCCTAGGAAAAATGGGCAATGCCACTGAGCAAGAATTTACTTCAAGGGTGGAACAGGCAATTCCATGGAGCAGTAATGCAGCACAAGGCATGTGGGTAGTGGTGCTCCCCAGGTGACAGAAGCAGGAGAGGACTTCACCCATTCAGCCTCATCCCATATATTACAGCCTCTGACTCTCTCCATTAACATTTGCTCAAGGAAAATAATCTAAAACATAGTCATACTAAGAAGCCAATCATGAAGATGGTTTGATAATTTCCATTTCCAAATGACATTTCAAAAGGCAGAATGAAACTGAAATGTAAGTGAAATAAACCTCTATTTGTGAAATTTAGATAACAGCATTTACTACAGAAAGCTTCCTTGAGACCACTTTTTATAAATAGCAAATTCCCAACGCCTTCCCTGGTCTTCTCTCTCCCTTCCTTGGCTTTTCTACCAAGCATGTACCACCATTGACATAATACAGGTTTATTTGTTCATTGTTTGTTTTATATATTAGTTCATTGTAAGCTCCATGATTGCAGGAATGTGGTTTTATTTACTGTTTGCCCACAAACCTAGGCCACAGACAGCACACACAGAAGATCAATTAATATTTCTTTAATGAGTGCTAAATATGAATAAATGAATGAATGAGTGAATGCAATCTCCATGAATGCCCTGGAGTCATCTATTCCTTAAGGGCTGTCTATTCCTTACACTAGGCAGCATTCTACCCAGTAGTTAAGTGCCCCAACCTTAATTTATTTTCACTAGGATCTGACCTATTTTCTCACTTTTACACACACACACACACACACACACACACACACACACAGAGTCCAAATCACTCATTAAGTTCTAAGAAGAAAGGAGAGATTTAACACCAAATATCCTTTAACCATTTAAATTTTGCTTCTAGATATTTAATTTTTTCAGTGGAAGGTGAGGGGATTAATATGGGTAATATACTTCCAAACTAGTATGCACATTTACAACCCTCAAGAAGAATCAAGCCAAAACCAGTTTGGCTCAGTGGATAGAGCATCGGCCTGGGGACTTAAAGGTACCAAGTTCGATTCCAGTCAGGGGCGTGTACCTTGGTTGCGGGCACATTCCCAGTAGGGGGTGTGCAGAAGGCAGCTGATCGATGTCTCGCTCTCTCTTCGATGTTTCTGACTCTCTATCCCTCTCCCTTCCTCTCTGTAAAAAATCAATAAAATATATTTAAAAAACAACAACAAAAAGAAGAATCAAATATAGAATTAGTAATACTGGTAAACATAAGACAGGGAGGTCACAACATGTTAACCTCACTCAGCATCACAGAATTTTAGAAAATAGGATATTTCAACAACTTGCAGGCTATAAAAACTGTAGTCAATCTAATACATACATGACTTTGATGGTAAAATACGCAACTGCCAACCCCCTGGATTCCATGTCAAACATGGACAATCAAAGAGCACTGCGGACTGGAGTCTACTCTTCTATAAGAAAAATAATATTAACTGAACAGTGACTCATCCTATCTAATAAAAGAGTAATATGCAAATTGACCGTACCTCCACTATACCCACAAGCCACACGCAACAGCCATGCCCAACAGCCAATCAGAGTGAGTATGCAAATTAACTCAACAAAGAGAGCAGGAAAGAGGCTTGGGTTGCCCCTGGCAATGGGGGAAGCCAAGCTTTCTGCACACCCTGGCCAGCAGGCTTCTGCATAAGGCAACAAAGTTTCAATGGCTCTGCAACCAGAAGGCTTGCCTCCCCTCCATGCTACAAAGTTTCAATTGTAGAAGATAAATAAATCCCAGATACCAATTCCTGGGTCACTGAGGGTGTGGCCAGACTGAAAACCACCATAGGCCCCTCAACCAGGCCACCCCATGCCCTAAGGGAACACCCACCCTGATCTAGGACACCCTTCAGGACAAACCAGCCAGCCCTCTCCCATGCACCAGGCCTCTATCCTATCTAATAAAAGAGTGATATGCAGATTGACCATCACTCCAACACACAAGATGACTGCCCCCATGTGGTCAAAAGATCCTGCCCCCATGTGGACACAAGATGGCCACCACAAAATGGCCAGCAGAGGAGGGCAGTTGGCAGGAACCAGGCCTGCAAGGGAGGGCAGTTGGGGGTGATCAAGCCTGCAGGGGAGGGTAATTAGGGGTGACCACGCCACCAGAGGAGGGATGTTGGGGGTGATCGGACCTGCAGGGAAGGGCAGTTTGGGGGGAGGACTCAGGCCTGCAGGGGAAGGTAGTTAGGGGTGACCAGGCCTGCAGGGGAGGGTAGTTAGGAATGACCAGGCCACAGAGGAGGGCAGTTAGGGGCAAATAGGCTGGCAGGGGAACAGTTAGGCATCAATCAGGCTGGCAGGGGAGTAGTTAGGGGGTGATCAGGCTGGCAGGCAGAAGCAGTTAGGGGCAATCAGGAAGGCAGGCAGGTGAGCAGTGGGGAGCCAGCAGCCCTGGATTGTGAGAGGAATGTCCAACTGCCCGTTTAGGCCTGATCCAGGTAGGATCTCAGATTGGGAAGGGAGCAGGCTAGGCTGAAGGACATCCCCACCACGTGCATGAATTTTGTGCACCGGGCCTCTAGCCCTATCTAATAAAGAGGTAATATACAAATTGACCGTAACTGCAACAAAGATGGTGGCACCCACAGCCAATAAGGAGGGAATATACAAATTGAGGGTCACTCCATGACAAAGATGGCAACAGCAGGGCCAAGATGCTTGTGTCATCGCCACAGTGACAAAGCCAGTCGTTCCACACCACCCCCAGCAGCTTTGGGCTGGTGGGCAGCATGCACAGGCACAGAGCAGCCAGTGGGTAGCACATGCAGGCACAGAGCAGCTGGTGGGCAGCATGCACAGGTGTGAAGCGGCCAGTGGGCAGCGTGCTCTGGGCTGGTAAGCAGCACGCACAGGCGTCCCTCTATGGGCCTTGGATAGCACATGCAGAGAGCCTCTGAGCGGGGGTGAAGTGGGCTGGCGGAGCGTAGCCTGTACTCCCCAGGGGACAGCAGTGGAGCCATGAGCACACCAAGCAGAGCCTGCGGGCAGAGCTAAAGTAGTGGCTACAGGCCACCAGAACCAAAGAGTGGCTGAGGAAATCCTGCCTCATGGCCCAGAAGGTGCACGATCACAGGGACAACCACTGTGGTGAGCCAGATTGAGGTCTTCCTGGCTGCATCATGAGTCTGCAGATCTGCACAGCCGCAGGCCTCTGGTGATCACGTCCCCTCCTATCCACCCAGTGTGCGAATGTCCCCCAGCGTGCTGTCACCCACGCATGCCTGCAACAGTCCCGGACCATGACACACACAAATTCCTCTCCACCCCTCTGCCGCACTTCCATCAACCCCCAGCATGCCTACGTCCCCCACAGGACATACGCACATCCCTTCTGACATGCTCACGTCCTTGGAGAGTGTCTGGGTGTTCTGGGGCTGAGAGTGGGCACCTGTGAGATGATAGTGAGGGGCTGAGTGGTGATGCCCTGTTCCATCAGAGGCCAGTGTGGCCACCAGATTGTGTCCCTGGGGCTAACGCAGGTGCTGAGGCAGGAGCTGGTACACACACACCTGGTGGGTGCGGGCAGCCCTCATTGAGGTGCCTTCCTTCAGCATCTAAGATCAGGAACCCAGAGGAAGCGAGGAGTTCCATCCTCTCAGTGAAATAGTGGGATAGTTGGGGAGACTGCAGAGGAGGAATGTGCACTGTGAGTGCCAGCACCCATCAGCGAAGGATGCCCTGACTGAGCCTCGCTTGCTTGGGGCCTAGCACACTCCTGCCGGGCAGTGGGTGCTTTTTTGAGTTAATGAGAGAAAACATTGAATTCTCCCACTGCCCGTGAAGGTGGAAAGCGGAGTGGGGAGACATGGGAGGAGTAAGCAAGGTTCGCTTTCTGGAGGTTCCAAATCTGCTGTTAGTTCCTTTCAATGCCGACTAGAGACATACATGGTGTCCCTTCAAAATGTATACACACTTTGAATACCTACTAATTCCAATGAGTTTAAGCATGAAAAGAAAGAAACAATGGAGATGTCAACTGTTAAAAGTGGGGGCACAAATTAGCATTCAGACATTCCCCGAGGGGTCCGGGATTGGAGAGGGTGCAGGATGAACTTAGGGGCCCCCATTATGGGCCAAATTTCATTCACCGGACCTCTAGTCATCTAATAACCAGCACTTAAGTCTTACTCACTGTTTGCAAGGTCAGATGGCTATGTCAACACAGAAGCCCTTTAGAATATAGACTCTACTAAAGAAAGGTATCTTTATTTATTTGGTGGTGCTAGTTCTGAAAATGACTAATACATCACCTTTCATAAAAAAGCAGCTAATATTGTTTGATGATGCTACTGTTTCAATTAGGAATTAAATAAAGAGAAGCTATTCATAATAAATTAAGTGTATTCCACAAAGCTTGTGTCTAATACTCAAGCCCTCATGCCTTTATTCAGATAAGGCTGAAGAGAGGGCAAACATTTTCATTTTCTCCAAAAATAGACAGGCCTACAATTAAATATTCTGGAAAAAAAAAAAAAAAGAAAGTCATGAAAGTTGACATTTCCCTCCATCATTCTACTGTGAAATAAGAACTTTTCCCCTGATAGAAATACATCAGAGTACTTTCAGGCATAAGATCAAATCACATTGCAAAATCATCACTATTAGATGAATGTGAAAAAAAATACTAATTGGTTTTATCTTTGCCTCCATAATCTAAATAAAACAAAGAACTCATCAAAGAATCAAATTCATTTGGAAGACAAAATACAATATAACATTATTAAACATGGTCTTATAAGATGATGAATCATTTATAGAATTCCTACAATGAAATCTACAGCTGGAGGAAATGAAGGAGAAATGTACAAATAGAGGAGGAAAGTGAGATAACGTAGCAAGGGAGAAATCATCTGGCACCTCAGATACCTCAAACCAGAGCTCGGGGTTGCAGTGTAACACCCTCTGCCTGGGGTGGGGGAACAGGAAGAGAAAAGTGCCAAGACCCCAGCAAAGAAGGGGGCACCCTAGGGGCCGTGTGTGTGTGTGTGTGTGTGTGTGTGTGTGTGTGTGATGTTTGGCTTCTTAAAAATTTCCAGATTCAATGGGGAAAAATATTCTGGAAAGCCTGGCCTGAAAGCACAGTACAGTAGGGGAAATACTGCAAGGTTACTCATTGCAAGGTTACTTATGTTCTTATAAGTCAAACTGCTCTTTAAAAGTAATTTTTCCTTTACAATTTCCTACATGAATTTCTATAAATTTCCACAGGGAACTATATGTAAAGTGCAAATCAGGGCAAAGAAGTAAAACCCTTTGTGTTATAACTTTAAATAATTCAAGCCAACAAATGTGTAAGCACAACTATCCTGAGAAATAAATCAATATTTTACAATGAAGCTGGGACAAAGATTTATAGGTTCCTTAAGAAAACTGGAGAGTAATTAATTGCACTGCATTTAACCAACACTAATCAACTATCTCTTCTTGTCCCTGGAAGGGAGCACAGGATCCCATGCCCATGCAGGAAAGACGAGTGTTCCTCCTAACTCCTTGCTCTGTTTTGTTCCTATTCCCCAATCTGTCCTCCCAAACTCTCCAAGTAGCATCTGCCACAAAAACCAAATAAAAATTAAATAAATAAATAACACCTTGAGGGGTGCTGCCAGGATTAAGTGAGTTAAAGATGGCTGGGCATGGATGACAAGCCCAGTGAGTGATTATGGCCTTGCTGCCGGTGGTAAAGATGGTAACACACCATCAGTCTGGGCGTGTCTAGGTGTGAGTGTGCCTGGCAACCAAGCCAACAGGAGGAAGAAAACCACATGCTCCTGATCTGCCATCAGGACCTGCTCCCAGCACACCCAGAAGCTGGTAGTGGCCAGAAGCTGGCAGTGGGTTTCCCCTGCCTCCCCTAGGGCTCAGGGTTACACACTGAACACACTGTGAGAGGCAGCCTTTGGGGCTTTACTTTCTTTCCTGTGACCTACTTATAAAACATCTCACCCAGCACATCTCTGCCCCCACAGCTCAGTTCCTTGGAGCTTTCCAGGTTTCATTCCAGGTCTTCCAGAGGGGGCGGTAAACTCCAGGATACACAATCTTCAGCCAATTTATTTGGTTCTTATTACCTGCTTTGAAAATAATCCATGATAGCAGAAGGAGCAGAAACAAACAAACTCAGCCACAGTGGGCAGAACCTGCCCTTCCTTCATCCTCAGACGAATCCACTGTCCCTGAGCTTGTGGCATACTGGGTAGCAGCTCCATCCATCCATGCCCAAGCACAGGATGGAGCACCCTGTCACTCTCCATGGGCTGGGAACAGAACCACTGCAGTCAGTGGTGGAAGGTCACATGGTTTAGCATATGTACTGTTCCTGGAACAGGGCACTGCATTTGCAAAGTGCTCTGGGTAATAGCAGTTATTATTGAAGCATCCATCTTATATAAAAACTGCTGTTTGAAATTTTAACCTTGCTATTGGCTTTTGTAAATGTTTGCTTCCTTAAATTATAAGGAAAATGAGACTATTCTCACTTCAGAGAGGCCAATAAACCTTCCCTGGACAAAATTATCAGTACTGGCAATAGGCCAGGTCTTTGGTTGAGGTCTCAAAGCCTCAGTACATAGGGGTCCTTTAAGAACTTGCAAAGGGGCGGGAAACATTCCATATTTGGGAGACAAAGAAAGTAATTTAATAGGGAAAAATTCTGCATGTTGGGGCCCAGAATTTGAGTAACATTTTCCTCTGGACCCACGAGAAATGTAACTCCAAACTCTCTGAGCATTGTTTGATTATTCCAGTTTTCTGCAACATTATTGGTTCCCTGAGATTCCAGGAAAACCAACCATTGCTTGGCTTTTTAGCCCTGGTGAGTGGACTGGATTTGGGGTCTGGGGGAGGTGGATAGGCCTCTGGGAAGTGCCACTCTGCTGATTTAACAGAATTGAACCAGGGAATTTCAGCCCCTTCCAGACCTCAGCCCGAACCCTGCCAGCATCTACAAGGAATGGAGGGACACTTCTAGACCTGTCGACAGAATCTGTAAGGTAGGGGCCCTACCAGTTCAGCCCACTCCAAGTGAGTGAAAGGAGGAGCTTGATCACCTCCCCGGAAGCAGTAGCTTCCTCAGGTAAATTAATCAGGAATCAGGTATCAGGTAGACTGTTTAAACTGGGTAAATATCTGGTAGAAGAAAAAACTTGGACTAGCTAGTATATAAATGTGGGACTCTAGAGGTGAGTGAATTCAGATTCGATTAAGGAATTATGTATTCACTCTGCTGTTTGTTTGTGTGTGAGACCAGACAATTTGCTACTGAGAAGAGGGAGTGGATGCAGTCTTAACTCCTCCGGTAGGTTCTCACTAAGACGTTGGTTGAAAATTCTGTTCTAGGGAGTTGGGCATTGTTTCATTTATCTGCTCAGCTCCAATCTGGGCTAGTCTACTGAGAGAGTGTGAGTATGGGTGTTTGTCTGTCTTGGAATAATTATCTGCTCATTAACTGTTCTATGTGAGGCCGAAGGTACTTTGTGCCTTCTGGCTGTACATAGAAGAGTTTTTGTTATTTCTTTCTATTGTTTAATTTGTTTAAGGATGGGGTGGGCCTGCTGTGACAGAATGCAAAAGTCTTTAGCAGCTGCTGAAATTTCTTTTCCTGAGTTTTTTGCTCTCTGTCAGAAAGGGAATCAGCCCATTTAGCTAATAAAAAACTCTCTCTAATTTTATATAACTAAGGGTTTCAGTTTCCTCTGATTTGTGAATTTGCTATATTAAATTGAAATTTTAAAGTCTTAGGGTTAATGTAAAGGTATAAAATTGTGACATTTCAAAGAAAAAAGAACGTTTACTTATGACTTTCTTATCTCTTTTGGTGGTCAGATACTTCCAGAGAAAGGGCTTACAGCTCTGCAGGGCGGAGAGATTTACAGACCCTATCCCTGCCTGTGACATCATAGTCCAACATGAGCCATCTAGGGCTGGAGTTTTTATTAATATGTTTATTTAATTTAATTTATTTATTTACCTATGTGTTGTGTGGTCTGTTGTCTTTGTGGTTATATGTTTTGTTTGACTTGCTGTTTTCGGTTATTAGGATCCTCATAGAGGATATAAACTGGTCTTTCCCTTTCTCCTTCATCCTAATTCCAATAGTATCTGTAACTGGATTAAAGATCTTTTCTTTCAGGAGGCTATCCAGGCTTTCAGTTCACAAGGAATCTCCCTACACACCCTTATCCTTATCCCCTATCTTTCCATCCTTATCCCCTATCTTTCCAGGCTAAGAGTCATTTTTCTCCACAGGATGGACTTCAGCCTTCAAAAGGGAGCACTACTACAGCAGTATTCTGTAGTTTTATCTGAAACTCCCACTGTTTCTATTTCTCCCCTCTGTAGGAATTGTCTTCCTCTAACTCACAATTAGAAAGGAGACAGCAACTGGACTGGGGAATAGAATGGTCAGAGAAATCAAGACTGGTAAAGAAGAAAGGTTTAACATACTCTAGGGGCCTAGAATAAAGAGGAAAAATCTATGAGGGAAAACAATGGTTACAGAAAGAAAGAAATATCCTTAAATATAAAAAGCCTAAATATACAGGATCTCAAACCATTTGCCTTTTTTCAGGACAGAATAAATGGTTAATGCAGAAAAGACGGGAGAGAGGGTATCAGCAGTTAATCATGAAGCAGGGAGAGATAGGTTTTTGTTGATTTTTACTAGCTCCAGACCACTCTGCTGGCATAGGGGTCTAGTCCAGGTGTCTTCTCAGAATTTCACAAGATTCAAGGTTGCAAGTTTTCTGCAAACATAATTAATCTAGCTGCCCTGGTGATTTAAAATTGGTGGCTAGGCAGACTCAGCCCACAAGAGCCAAGTAAAAGAAGGGAGGCTGGATGCCTCAGCTGCCTGCATTGACCCTGGAAGAAGTCACAGCAGCGAGAAAAGCAGGGGACAGCAGACATTTACCTGATACTAGAGATGCCCCACTGCTGCCCAGTGAGTAATGAGCATTTTACAAAAAAACAATATAAGACTTAGGCCTTCAGCTTGCTGGCTACAACAAGAGGCCAGTGACTGCTACTGGCCTTCTGGCAGCCCCAGGAATAGAGCAGCAAGCCCAGAATCTGTAAAAGCAGCAGATAGAGCTAGTGAAAGTTCTCTGTTTGCAAATGTACTGAAAGGGTTCAGTACCCCTTGCTGCTAGAAAGAGGAGGGGCTGAGATCCCTTGGGAGAGGCCTGGTCGGGTCGCTGCTCTGCCACAAAAAGGACTGGTTGGAAGACAAGGGGTCTAATATTCAAGCCACTGCCACAGAAGTGCTTTGAAATATGCAAAGCTATTTCTAACTGCAACTCTGGCTATTATGGATAGCAGCTTAAAGTCAAAGAGCAAAGGAAAGGCACTCTCCCTGAAACGGGGAGCCTTTAGGACTTTAAGATTCTCCAAGAGAGGAGTCTGACTTGAGGGATGGCAGAGACCCTGTTGGGTTGGAAGGATCTAAGACCACATGTTAAACTTATAAATTACGGCTTTCTAGGCAGATTTCCAAGCCTAGTTATGTAGGGGTTAAGCTGCCTGTTACAGTAAAACAACTTTTTCTCATGCCAGAATTAATTTTAAGAAATTAGATAGACCGTGTTTGTGGCTAGAAAGAAGAACTGGCCACCATATACAGCCCTGACAGTGCACTGCAGAAAACTGTATGATAGACTTAGATAATGACTGCGTCTTCATAGACATGACTCCAGAAAGACAATTTTGCTTTAGTTAAAAGGTCAATAGACCTTAGTCATCTCCCTAAGATATTTGTATAGCCCTACCATGTGTCATATATGGTAGCAGAAGATTTGGCTACCTAAGGTGGCCACAGTGCCAATATTATACTTCATTGTGTTAATAATATTGTATTAATCTTATAGATTTGAATGCAGTTACCAAAAAAGCAAGTGCCCAAATGGGCAAGAAAAATACCCATCTGGTTTTGGTCTCTATTAAAAGACAGTTGGCAGCCTGTATACTGTCTTGGAGGCCTGTATAGCCATACCTATGTCAGGTGTGGCACAAACCTCAACTTTAAGAAATTGGGGAAGGCCTATTTGGAACAGAGGGAGGTGATGAGTACCAGCCCTTTGCTATAGGAATTACAGACCCTATAAGGTCCTGTGACATGTAAGACCCAATAAAGCAATAAAGCTCCCTTAGTCCTTTCTCAAAGGGCATGTAACCCCTTCCAGAGACCATATGAAATTTTAAGGACAAGTCAAGTAGGGGGAACCCTACTACTAGGACAGCTACTTGAATATAGACATATTTTGAATTTCTCCTTCTCATTTGGAGACAGTTATATTACTCTAAAGAAACCATAGAAAAGACTGACAAGGAAAATCAAAAGATCTTAAAGCAGGTCAGTATATTTTCTCCTTATGTAATTCCTCTGAAACTTGGCAATGCTTAATAAATCATGGCAATACCTTTCTTTGCATAAATTCAGTAAGACCAGTTTCCAATAGTGATTTTATTCACCAGAAACTTTGACTGGAGTATCATGTTTTAAAGTGTCCTGTCTGAACTCTAAAGACTTGAAGCCAATAAGAGTGCCAAGGAAAATCCTGGTATCCTGCTTGGGAGCCTTGAAAATGGCTGGCATTGGAGCATCAGGCCCATGCCCTAACATCACTGGCGGTTGGTCAGAGTAGAAGGGGAGCAATAAGGATGCCTCAGTGTCCCTGCAGAACCCCCAAGCACTCTGGGCTGCAATGAGTTGGAGGGCTACTGAGGTGGGCCTTAAAACCTAGGGTGTGGGCCCAGTTGGAGTCAATGCAAGTGAGAGATTCACCTAACTCAGCAGATACTGCAGGCAAGGCTGGATGGCAACTGGATGGCTTGGCTTCCTAGCCCTACAGGGCACACTAAGATTCAATCATGAAATTCTGGCAAAGGTAGTTGGTTACCATTCTTGTTGTATTTATGCAAATAATCATGCCAAATTAAATACAATAGGTAAATTTGTCTTGATTTGGCTATCTTTTTAATAAAGATAGAGGTAATTTTAAGGAGAAAAATTCTATTTCAATTGAGGTTATTAAAACTGAAATGTTTTCTTTCCTTTCCATCAGACCATTTGTTTCAGTTTGTCTCTGCTAAGTCACAAGCCCACCTCCTTATGTGCCCAGGCCTTATCGTCCCTCTGACAGACACAAGGATCTCTTGGCTCTAAGGAAAACTCCGTCCCTTCTCAGCAAGAAGCATCTACAGAAGAAATTCAACGTCCATTTTCCCTAAAAGAATTCAGAGCCAGGATCCTTGAGGTAATATATTAGGCAGTTAGACAGACATAAGCAGAGCAAGGACAATGAGCCAACTAGTGCTACCAGGTGTAACTAAGTCTTTCCACCTCTATGTATGTGAGATGGGGGCATAGCCAAAGAGTGAGTACCAGCCCTTAGAGAAGGCCAGTCCAAAAGACTTGAACCCTTTGCATTTGGATGACATACTTGCCTCCAGATGGTAGCAGCCACAGCTATGCTTATCAGAAAAGCAAATAAGTTAACCTTAGAGCAGTATCTAATCCTAACTGACCCAAATGAGGTCAAGGCTTTACTCCAGAACAGACTAGACCACTGGATGTCAAATACTCAAGTCACTCAGTGTCAGGCTCTCTGTTAGACAAAAGAAAAATCAGTAACAATTTATACTGTTAGGAGGTACGCATTTACAATGACTCACATACATAGTGCTAATTACAAGGAAAGTGGCTCTCCACAGAAGCAAGGGGGAACCAGGCCACAGATGAAGCTGCCCTAAAACCAGTGGGGCCTCTACAGATTCTAGTGACTCTTCCAGACCCTGATCTACCCAATCTAGAAAGCTTAAATCCATAACCGGTCTTTATTCAAGTTCTTACACACTTTACAGTCTACCCAGGAAGCAATCCAGAAGCACATCTGAGACGCTCCACCTGTACCAACTTCTGATCCAATTCATCCCTTCCACCCTAGTGACTCTGTTTGGGTAAAGAAATTTGCCACCTAAGGACTGACTCCTACCTGGAAAGGACCACCTCCACGGCAGTCAAGGTCAACAGAATCCCAATGTGGCTTCATCACACCCAGCTTAAGCAGCTCAGAAAAAATAGAGAATCTAAGACTTTTCGGACTCTCTAAAGATTACTCCTAGCCCTCATTCTGGGCCTTTATGTTATAAGTAGGCTCACTTACTTTATTAGACAGAAAATTAAAAGTATAGTCCTCTCGGATAAATATAACTCCCTTCTTGACAATGACCAAGAGTCAATGATTTGACTCATGTACATAAAACCAGTGGGGAATGAAGCGTCCATCGTATATAAAAGTTGCTGTTTGAAATTTTAACCTTGCTATTGGCTTTTGTAAATATTTGCTTGCTTAAATAATAAGGAAAATGAGAGTATTCTCACTTCAGAGAGGCCAATAAACCTTCCCTGAACAAAATTATCAATGCTGGCACCAGGCCAGGTCTTTGGTTGAGGTTTCAAGTCTTCAGCACATCGGGGCCCTTTAAGAACTTGCAAAGGGGCAGGAAACATTCCATATTTGGAAGACAAAGAAGGTAATTTAATAGGGAAAATTTCTGCATGTTGGGGCTCAGAATTTTGTGCGGGTCCAGAGGAAAATGAATTTGAGAAACATTTTCCTCTGGACCCACGCAAAATAAATGTAACTCCAAACTCTCCGAGCATTGTTTGATTATTCTGGTTTTCTGTAACATTCTCATTCTCATTATGAATTGATATTTTCAATTGTTCAACAGAAAATTAAAAAGTGGCCATGTGGGCATTCAAAGCCACACATGATTCTGGGAGTGGAGAAGAGGAGGGTTGAGCATCTCTCCAGAGAGCTCGTGGTTTAACAGGAGACAAGTCCCTCCATCAATGCAAGCACAAAAGTGTGGCTCTGGTGGCAGCTGCTCTGGTGGCAGCTGTCCTGATGGCAGCATAGGAAGCACCTGGGGATGGAGAGAGGGCACCTCACCCAAGCAGGATGGCAGAGGTAAAAGAGGCTTCTGAATTGGGAAGCTCAGGACTTAAGAAAGTAACATCCAGGACATAGAGACTTCAAGGACAAGAGCAAGGAGGCCTGGAAACAGGCTTTTGCACACAAAGTACTGCCAACAGTACAGTGTTTCCAGAGCATGGATACCTTGAGGGGAGGGAGTGGCTGAACCTGGATAAGATGAGGCTAGAAATGGCAGGGGCCATGTCACAAAGGGGATTGATGTTGGAGAATCTGGTTGTATTCTGAGCACCATGAAAGCTTTTTAAGAAGGCAAGTGTTATGCTGAAATGTGCCTTAGGCAGCTTTCTAGAGGTACTGTGTGGGTATGCTATGGGGAGGACAGAAAAAGACAAAAATACACTATCTGGGAAGCTAATGGAGCCAGGCAGTGAGAGATAAGGGACTGACTTAAAGTGAGGCAGTGCCTGGGCTCAGTAGGATTGTGAGCAAGAGCAAGTGTTGGGGATACTAAAGAAGCAGAATGGACAGGCTTAGAGTCAAGATCCTAGGAGTGGATATGGGTGAGGAAGGGAGGGTCCACAAGGATGGTGAGAGAGATGTGAGCATAGGTGCTTCCTACATAGAATGGGAAGACACCAAAGCACAGGAGCCTTTGGCTCCAGGCCTACTGTACCTTGAGGTCACTGGTCAGAGACACAGAGTCTAGACCCATGCCACCTGTGATCCAATCCAGGTTATGCTGCTTAATAGTTAAGCAATATGGGACCAGTGACTTGGCCTCTCAAAGCCTCTGCCTCCCTTTCTGTAAAGCAGGGGAGGGATCAAACAAGAATGAAATAAGTTAGTACATTTTCAAGTTCAGGACAGTATCTGTCCTATTGGAAAAGCCACTGAGCCTTTTGCTCAGGTGTCAACAGCTAACTCTTAGGAAAAGGGATATGTTGTTTTGGGGGCGATGCCAGCACAATTCTGCTACCAGGCAGGGCAAGTAGAGAACTGGACAACATTTAGGGTCAGAAAACCCCTTTGCCCATTCCATGGGTTCTACCACAATTACAGTGGTAATTCAGAGAAGGAATGAGAGGAAGCCTGGATCCCACCTAAGAATGGCAAAAAGTGTACAGACATGACATCGCTCATCTTCTGAGATCACTACCGACCCCAAATTGAAACATATCTGAAACACATCTCCTGTTTCATGGAAGAAGTCAGAGGGGGGGAAAGTCACTTGGTGACAAGGTTTGCCAGGATCAACAGAGTCTATGTGCCATAGGGCAAACATATTTACAGGAAGGACAGGAAATAGAAAGAAAATACATAGGAAATAATCATATATTTTAGAAAGAAAATGTTCATTTGTTTCTTTGAGTCATATCTCATTTATACAAATTATATAAGAACCTATGTGCCACTCAGGATATGAAAAGAAGAAAATTCCAACTCAAACAGAGTTTTAGGGGAGATCCAAAACAGACTGAGTTATAGGTAAGGGGCAGAGGAGTCCCACGTCACACAACCTGTTCCAGAATACACAAAGGAGATTTAAAAAAAAAAAAAAAAAACACAGGACATCAGCACTTTGTATAATTCCTTCAGATTGCAGGAATATTATTGAACCACTAACTGTCAGGCTAATTTATAAAAACACAATCTATGCTTAAATTTTGGTTATCTTATTTTTTGACATACAAAAAGTAGGTTTCAAATAAACCTATCAGCAATACTGACTCCATAGTAGTCAGTCTATGACATTCTAGTGCCTATAGGAACTTACTTGTCTCGTGTCCAAAAATCTGTGCTGTAACAACCCACTCCCTAGTTTTAGAGACTTCTGACCCACACATGATAATCCCTCCAGAAGCACTTGAAAATCTGCCAAACGATGCTGGAACCAGACAGTCTTCTTAGTTTGAATTCGAGAGGTTTGTTTTTTTTCTCCCACTAGGCAAAATGCCTGACTGGTAAGTATTGAGCCTCGAGTCCATGTTGCTGTCTCGAAAACAGCCCCTAGTATCATTTAAGACAAAGTCATTAGCAGTCATCTAGTTTACATACCTGGGCCTAGGTAGCATATAACTGCACCTGCCAGCATATACAATTCACCTGGAGCCTTGCTGGATATGCAAATCCACAGGCCTCATTTCAGATCTTTTGAATCAGAAAGGTTAGGAACACAGGAATCTGTATTTTAACAGAAAATCCTGAAGGAGACTCTTTAGGACATTGAGGTGATTCTTGTGTGTGGGAAAGGTTGACGCACACTGGGATGAACAGCTGGACAGGCCCCTAAGGGAAATGACTGGGGCTATTTTCACAACGAGCCCTGGACATTTTTCCTTACCTGTTTCCTCCCTTCATTTCACAAATAAAAAGGATTTTGAGGAGATAAATGAAATGTGATGTGTAAAGAGCCTTGAGCTTCTCATAGGAAGCAACGATGTAAACTAAATCATAACACTTTTTCAGATCATAAAATATTCTTTTAGGAGCAAAAATAAGTCACTCCCCTGGAGAAAAAAAATGCCACTGCTATGCTTGAATATACTCAAAACTTATTTGATAATATTTTTATGCATTTTTTTCTCCTAAACCTGTAGCTTTACATCATACAGATAAAGACTTTCTTCTCCAACTTCTACCAAGTCTTTTGGTGCACATACTTTTGAATAAAGGCTTAAATAAATCAACTTCTCAATCAAGTCTCTCCTCTTAAAAAAAAAAAAAAAATCGATTCAAATTGTCCCCAAATCATCTCTCTCCAGCCAATCTCTTCTCTGAGTTCCAGACCCAAAGATCTAACTGCCCATCTGACATAGTACTTGAACATCTCACACACACCCTCCTCAACTTGTCCAAGCTGAGTTCATCATCCTCACCTCTAAAAGTAAATTTTAGAAAAATGACTGAGTAATGACAAAAAAAAACAAAAACACTGTAACTTTCAAGTGATTAAAGTGATAAATTTTATTTATACATTAACTATAATAAATTATTTTTTTAATTCAGTCCTTCTCCACGAGTGCCCATACTAGTAAACAGCACCCCTTTCTGCCCATGGCTCAGGACAAAACCTTTGACTTCTCCCTGACCCCACTCTATCTGTAGGTGGCTATCCCTGTACCCGCTGCACCTATCAATCACAGTATCTTAGCGAGTCTTAATCTCTCATGTAGCTGTGTCTAGCAGCCTCCTCATTGGTTCTCCACATCCACACTAGCCCCCTCTAATCCTTGTTCTACAGGCCAACTAGAGGAACTTCTTACAAAGGAAGTCAAATGTGTCACTCCCTATGACAGCCCTTCAGCAATTTCCCTTTGCTCTAGGCTAGGGACACAGTCCAAAATGCTCCCCCTGGTCTCCAAGACCCTGCATAATCAGTCCCCTACTGGTCTTCCAGCTTCTCCAGACCAGTCCCTTCTCACTCCATTCCTCCAGCACCAAGCTCTGCCCCCTACCTGACCTGCTCCCTTCCTCCCTCCACTGACTACTGTGCTTCCCCGTCAGCTCTGAGTTCTCTAGGAAGCCTTTCTTGATCCCCTCCTCCAAGATCTCTCAATGGCACTATTGACACTTTGGACTAGATAGCTGATTCTTTGGAGAAGGGGTGTCAGAAGGATTCCATGACAAACCACGCCATGATAGCCCCAAAGTCTCTAGGCAAGGACTAATGTTCTGAGATCACCCTCACCATCTCCATCCCTGAAATTACACGCTGTTGAGAACCACTGCTATACATAGACTCCCGCTAAAGCCACACATCTCTGTGAATGAATTCCTTCCTGTCACAGCACTGAGTACAGCTGCAATTACGTAGTTTCCAGCATAGTTAGTACTTAATGTCACCTCCCTTCAGGACTCCAAGCTCCATGAGGCTGGAGAGGAACTAGATCTGTCTTCTTTCTGCAATATCTCCCAATCCTTGATATATAGTAGATGTTTTTTTAATAAATGTGAGAAACTTTGAGTACAGTTTTTCCTACTATTTTAATACTACTTTTAAATTGTTAACCTTTAGTAGTCCAAATCAGCACCTACACTGAATCCGGTTTCTTTAAGAAAGCTTAGTGAGCAGAGCTTTGAAACAGGATATTAAAGAAGCCTCTGGATCAATAATGGGTCTGGTGAATCCCAACACTCACTTTTTCTTTCTGTTGGGAGAGATGGAATTAACACTCCTGTATATAATTCTTAAGCAAGAATCTGTGCAACAACAAAGATGGATCATACTTAATGTTACAAGGCAAAACTTGTAACATTTGCCAGTTCCCCTTAAGTAATCTCTTGTGCCTAGATATTATGTTTGCTTTACTAGTATATGTTTCTAATGAGAAAATATAAACTCAGCCCTTTGTGTTCTGAATGAAGTCAGTTATAGGGACTTGCTCAAGTTGTACACCCACACATTTGCCAGAAAGGAACATAACAAAAAGTCTCAACATCTCCTCCCCGTTCCACCCCATTAGAAAAAGGCTCTTTCCACATCCCATCCCACTGCCCCCCAACCCTAGCCAAAAGAGCTTGAGTATTGGCTATAGGCAAATTCCTTTGGGTCAAATTCATGACCAAGGGGGCCAGGCCAACTTGGGGGTCCTAGGCTACACAGACGACAACAAATCCATCCAGATGGTTAAACTCTGTGCTAGTAATGCCTGTGTGTTGCCTTAGAAATAAAAGATCTTAAAAATCAAAAATTTAAAAATGCCAAGAAAACCAGAGTTAAGTCTGACTCTTGGTGTTCTAAATGTCTAGCTTTCTGAAGTAAAAAGAACCCGAGACAGATCTGGCTCAGAATAAAAATTATCCTTAATTTTGACAGGTACTAAGACATATAACCTTGACCCATACAGAGAAGAAACAGAGATAAGAAAGAGAGCCTATTAATTGGTACACAGAAGTACCATAAGGATTGATAGACAACCCAGACAATTGGTGCCTAAATAAGAAGTTTATTTTTAATCTCGGGCAATACACATCTGGTAATAGGTGATATAGGGCTACTAGCATGGTGCTCCACACTCATCTGGCACCCAGGTGTTCACTATCTTTCTGCTCTACCATACTTACCACTGGCTTCTGTCAAAGTCACCTGATGGTTACAAGAAGGCCACCATAGCTCCAGCCATCAAATTCATATAATAGGAAATGAGAAGGAAAATGAAACAATGGCAAAAATGGCCTGCATCCAGCTAGGTCAGCCATCTTTAATAAGCTTTACCAAGACCTCCACCCTCTGTACCCCTTCCCCGCACCCTCCCCCCAAATCTCTATAGAGAATTCCCTGGCTACCCTTATTTGCAAGGACCATTGAGAAACCATTGGATACACTGCCACCACCATCAGCATTCCTCCACCCTTCCCCTTGCCCACTGTATTAGTCTTCTGGGGCTGCCATACAGAAAACCATTGACTGGTAGACTTAAACAACAGAAATTTATTTCTTCATATTTCTGGAGATTGCAAGTCTAAGATCAAGGTGTCAGCAGGGCTGGTTTCTACTGAGACCTCTCTCCTTGGCTTGTAGATGATCATCTTCTAGCTGTGTCCTCCCGTGGCCTTTCCTCTATTTGCATGCATCCTGGTATTATTTTCTTAATGATTACTAGAGAGAGGAGGAGAGGGATAAAGACAGAAACACCGATGACAGGAACATCATAAATTGGTTGCCTCCTGCAGGCCCCTTCTGTGGAGTGAGATGCAACCTGTGCATGTTCCCTGGCAGGGCACACCAACCAGGCAAAGTTTCAATATTTTATCTCATCTATGGCTCTCATTTTATAGAGCAACCACAAGAAATCACACAGTGGCTGACTTAAAAGCATGAATAAATCTCTGATTATAGAACTGAAATTGCAGTGAATTTTGTCTGTATGTATAACTTTAAAATAAATTTTTATATGGATTTTTCTCTAATGAATATGCTATGCTTTGTGGGAAAAATATTCAGTCAGGCTAACCTTATAAGGGAATGTTTAAGGTATTTTTAAATATTATCAGGAGTGTCCATATACCTCAGAATTCTGTCTTAGCTAGATTCCAAGAATCTTGATTTCAAGATTTGTAGAGTGGTCCTCACCTGCCCTAACAGAACTCAATAAAATGAATTCATGATTTATTGCAGATCTCCAAGAATACAGCTACCTGTCTTCACCAATCCATGAAAGCCAGTTCACAAAGCCAGTTCTCAGGGAACTTTTCATAGATACTATCTTATTTATTGTGCTTACCTGACAACTTCACAATGCTAATAGACATCTCTAAAAATGTGTTGAGCCAAAACCGGTTTGGTTCGGTTGGATAGATCGTTGGCCTGAAGATTGTAAGATCCCAGGTTTGATTTCGGTCCAGGGCATGTACCTTGGTTGTGGGCACATCCCCAATAGGGAGTGTGTAGCCGCTGATCAATGTTTCTCTCTCATCGATATTTCTAGCTCTCTATCCCTCTCCCTTCCTCTCTGTAAAAAAAAATCAATAAAATGTATTTTAAAAAATAATAAAATAATAAAAATGTGTTGACATTTGAATTCATTCTGAATGTCCTTTCACATAGTACCAACTTTGGACAGTGCAGATATCCCCTCAAGGGCAATAAAAATCAAGGGCAATAGCAATACAAATGTGCCTTTCAGCCCATATGTTAACTGTATTATGTACAAACCTTATATTCCCAGGACAGCACTATAAAATGCAGGGCTATAAATAGAATCTTAATTTCAGCTACCACCCACCAGCTTTGGTTAGGTGAAAAAGTTCCAGGCAACAGGCCAACTAATGCAGCTAGAAGTCACCTCCTCCACTCCCTTCTCCCAGGGCTGCCCCAATAGTGCACTTCCTTCCGCTAAAGCAGATCTTTGCCAACTTGGGTGGCTCCCAACAGTCCCTCATAGCCTTCTCTGCCCACTGTTACTAAATCATGCGTGTGGGCAATTAATTACCAATTGATCCCACTCATTTTTCCCACAATGAGCACCTAAAGAAATGCCAGAGGTGGGAAAATAAGGTCCTTATTCAAAAGCTTAAGTCCAAGCAAAACCCGGCAGCAAAAGTTCCTGAAGGTGGGCCACCAAACAGCGACATGAAACAAACAACACATCTTTTCCTAAATTTTCTACCATTTCTAGAAATTACCGCCTCTTAGTCTGGACACACAAAAGTCTGGGTTGGACGACAATAACCCTGCGAAGACTGAAAGAGAATCATGTTTTCATAAGCTTTCAAACTTGAACAAATCTCATCATGAAAGTTAATTACAATTATTTTTAAAGGAAAACTTTTATCAACATAATTTTATAATAAAGGAGAGAACTAACTAGCTCTTGTGAAGATGTAAAAAAAAAAAAAATGGGAGGGGGCATTACAGCAGCAGGTCTGACAGGCATTGTTTTCAGTAATGTTCTCTACTTTTCCCCCATAAAGACCCAAGATTGGGGGTAGGGGGCTCAGCTGGGCCTCCCGCGTGCCAGGGCCGCCCATGCTGAGACCAGGGTACCCGTCTTGCCCCTCAGGAATCTGGGGATGGGAGGGACCGGCGCTAAGTTGGCATCATAGCCTCGGGGGTTAGGGCATGTCCATCGGCCCCCGCAGTGAGCTCCAGAGGGGTCGGTGGGCACACAGGCGACGCCTCTCAGCCCCGCGGAAGGTGCGGCCGGTGCAGGCAGGAAGGGCAGAGAGGTAAGGGGCGCGCCAAGAGATTCCGGGAGACACTGAGAAGTGCGGGAAGCACTGGAAGGGCAGCGCCCGGGGCTTGCGGGCGGGCGGGCGAGCGAGACGGCAGCCAGCTGGAGGGCGGCCCGCGGGGGGTGGGGGTGGGGAGGTGGGCCCGCGTCCCTCCTTCCAAAGTTTCTTGCAGCCGCACAGCTACTCGCGCTTCTGGTGGGAGGGACGCCTTAGGATTGGAGCTCGGCCGGCGGCCACCTCCGGGCAGAAGGAGGCGGAAGACGCAAGACTGACAGGCCACGGCAGGAACCCGGCAGCTGAGTGGGTCCAGGCCGGCGTGTTCCCGAGCCGGTCCCCCGGGAACCGAGAAGGGGCGCTGCTGCGGTGGGGAGAGGAGGCGCAGACGGCCGGCCTCCGACACTGGGCTTCGGGGCTGATCGCCGGCGCTGCCCTCGGCAATCGGAAAGCCCGCGCCCCGCCTGTGCACGCTCGGCCGCCCGCTACTTACCCAGCGAGCAGGTGAGGAGCCAAAGCCGTGCCAGGAACGCGCAACGGCGTGCTGGCGGAGGCATCCGAGCAGCGGGGCTGCGCGCCCTGCTTGGACGCGAGGAGGAAGACGCACGGGGAATGGAGCTGTGCCGCCGCCGCCCTTGCAGACCGGCTGACCCTTTTTCTGCGTAGCCCCCCCTCCGCCGGTTTCGCCTGCGCCCTCTGGCGGCCAGCAGCGGGAGTGCTGGTCTGGCCCTTCCTGAGCAGAGGTGGCAGTTCCTCACCCTCCTTCTAGGCATCTGACCTGGGTTTCCACCTCCCTCCCTCTCCCTTACCTAAGCCCCATCCTCTACCCACCCTCATTCCGTCCGGTCTTTTTCCTGGCTCTCCAGCAATACATCAGTAGTTCCCCATCTAACACTCCCCCTGCAAAGTGATGAAGGGAGTCACTTTTCCTCCCAATTATTGTACCATCTGCTATCTGAAAATCAGTAATTCAACTCTTAGCTATCGTTGGCACCAGTGTTCTACTTTGATGAAGGTGTTTTTACTAAGCTCAACTAATTTACTTAATATCCTTTTCTAAAAATGTATTTTTATTGATTTCAGAGATGAAGGAAGAGGGAGAGAGAAACATTAAAGATTAGAAACATTGATCTACCATCTTCTGCACGCCCTCTACTGGGGATCCAGCCTGATGGGAATAGAACTGTGACCTCCTGGTTCATAGGTCCACCCTCAACCACTGAGTCACGCTGGCCAGACTTAATATCCATTTTTAATGGATTTGGCCATTAGCTTATGCCTGAAATTTGGCTTTTAATAGGAATTTGTGTAAATGTTATTTCATATAAATGTAATTTTAAGCATTCACCGTAATGGAGAAGGAAAGATGTAATTCAAAACGTCTGATAAAAATTAATTGTGTAATACAGAGAAGTCAGTTGATAGTGCAAATAGTGGGACTGGCCAGGGGTTCCCTCCTGCTAGGAAGAATGGCAGTCCTGGCAGTGATGGTGCACCTTAGATTGTGTGGTGAATTGAAGAGGACAGCAATTACAAAGGAAGGACTGCAAACCCCTCTGCACCACTATGCTTCCCCCAGGTCTTGACCTATTTATGTCTTAGCAAGTTAATAGAAGCAAGTGCTCATCACCTACCTGAGTTTAGAACCACGACTTCTTGAAGGTCCTATCCATGTTTCCCTTCACACTTGGTTATATGTTTTGGACGCATACTATATACCTGGGATTATGCTAAGTATTCTGCAAACAACAGCATCTTCCAAGTGGACTTGTAATACTCAAAGGAAGACAAGTACTAGGCCTTAGAATACATGTGAGATGTGGGGAGCTAAAGAAGAGGTGCTAAATAAATGTCTGTTGTCATGAGCCCTATAAACTTGAATGCCAGAAAGAATATGTCCTCAAGTACATTGGAACATCCTTGTCATCTGTTCCATTTGTCCATGCAAAAGCTGCTGTAAGTTTTTTAAAAAGAGGAAGTCTGGAGACAATTGGTGTTCTCTTTCTGATTTATACTGACTTCGTAACACTAGAGCTAAATGCTGTGCATGTTATCCATTTTTTATGAGTGCAAATAGTGCCATTTTGTTCCATTCAGCAAAGTTTTGTGGCTATATGTCAATACCATTTTTAAGGGAGGGAAAAGAAATGTAAGAATCCTTCCTTTAATTTTTTTATTGAGTCATTTCAAATTTATGGTTGATCTCTTTTATCCTTCTTTTAAAATTTGCCTTCTTAATTAAGAGTTCTAGGAGGTATACAATTTCTGAAGCGGTTCAGCTTTCTTCTAAGGAAATATGTTTTACATTAGATATTAAGCATGAAAGCAAGGTGGGTCTAAATAGACACAGAAGCCCAATAATTAAACAGCTTGCTTGCCAACTATGTGTTCAAATACCAATCCCATTTTAGTAACAAGCTGCTTAATGTTTTCATCAAAATTTGTTATGTCAGAGTATCGCTGTGTGCTGTGCAGGGAGTGCAGCTCTAAACACAAGGGAGAGCACAGTCTATGTAAGTAATAAACTTGCCTGCGTTCTTCCTTTCCATACAGATATGGATAAATGGCACATCACAAAGCTCCATAACTCACATTTTAAAAGGAACTACCTTTCACTTACTTCAGTCCTTTGATAAATGGACTTGCTAGGAGTTCTCTTTCCTCATTACAAGTCCAGAGTTCCCTGGAACAAAACGTGCTCATGAGGACACTTGCAGATGCATGGAAAGGCCTTGATTGCCTTGGTGCTGCTGTTACTACTGGGAATACCAACTATAAGGGGACAACTTCCATTAGTAAAAAACAAAAACCTACCTTATGTACTCTAAGATTATGTACTCCTAAGATTATGAAGAAAGAATCCATAGCTCTGTTTTCTTAGAGTTCACCCACCCCCATGTTGGCCCTGGAAAGAATGCCCTTGCCCTGCATAGGCAAGAAGCAAGGAGTCACTATTGTAACATCTTTAAGACACTGGTCATTTTCAAAAGAATTTTCTAAATACTAGAGAACATGAAGACATATGCATAAAACCATAGATAGCAAAATAATCCAATAAACAAGTTATAAACAAATGATTGTGATCTTATAGTAACTACTAGAGGCCCAGTGCACAAAATTCATGCACAAGGGGGTGTCCCCTCAGCTCAGCCTGCACCCTCTCCAATCCGGGACCCCCTCAGGGGATGTCCTCCTGCGGTTTAGGCCCGATCACAGGGCCTGATCCCTGGGATCGGACCTAAACCAGCAGTCAGACATCCCTCTCACAATCCAGGACCACTGGCTCCTAACTTCTCACTTGTCTAGTTGCCTGATTATCCCTAACTTCACCCTCTGCCAGCCTGATTGCCCCTAACTGCCTCCCCACTGCTGGCCTGGTTGCCCCCAACTACACCCCTGCTGGCCTCGTCACTCCTAACTGCCCCCCCTTA